>JAVSCE010016923.1:0-90688 GCA_032199065.1 Smutsia gigantea
CAGATGGTTTGTTGGAATTCTTAATCTGAGAAAGATGCCTTGATTGCAGGAGCAGTCTTCCAGCAGACAAACATATGAATTCAGGAAATAGGATCTAGCACAGAATTTTCCAGCTTTATTCAGATTGTAACCACACATGGACTTACTGGAACGTAACTGGGAGAGTCACTCCCTCTCCTTACGACTTATCAGTCGTCTGCCTAACTACCCATCTGCTCTCGAAATTCTCTGCTGTTTATTTAGATGCTTATCTATTATTGTGGTTACTACATCTCCTCCATAGATAAGTGTAACACCTTCTGGTTTAAAGATTATGAATTTTTAAAAATTAGGTAATATTCAGCATGCCCAGGACAATCTCTCTGCTGACATTCAAGTAGTCAGACGTTCCCCCAACCAGAAATCAACACTGAAAGGGACAATAAATACCATAGTGTCATGATACATTAGACTTGTGGTCTCTACACTAGGAACACTCATATTCAATAGCCACTTATCACTTGCCTAACTACATTATTGGCAGAGTGGGTTAGGGTTTTTGCATACATTATTCCACTTTTCTTTCAAACCATGTAAGCATAGAGGTCATCATCTAATTATACTAAGATACCAAATTTGCTGAAATACACAGTACCAATACAGCAAATCATTCTGAACCTATTTCTTTGAGCTACAGTTGTTTTAAAAACAGATTATAAATTCTTTAAAGGAAGAGAAACTTAACATTTGAAAGGCTTCCAAGTTACCAGACTCGACTCTGTGCTTTTGCCAGACTGTGTGGTTCTCACATAAGGATAGGCACATAGCAACGCCTATTAAACATTTATTGTTTAACATAGGATAGAAATAGGTAATGGAGGTTATCCTTGAAGGAAAGGGGTTAGGTAGGAGAGCATCTAATTTGAGAATTATTAACCACACACTCTTAGCCCTTCTCCCTTGTGTGCATCTCAGCATAAGCAGGTGGGTAAATAGATAGGTCCAGGATGGAGGGGTGGAAGGAAAAGGAGCTAGGCTCGGTGTGAGGGGCAGTGTGTAGCCAAGAAACTGGAGAAAGGACCATAGAAGGTCCTAGCCTTGTGGCTGCCCCAGAGACTCCTCAAGAATGGAGAAGACAGGATGAAGTCAGTAACAGGGAAGCAGACTGGGCTTACCAGGGTATCAGGTGTTCATTGCATTTGTATCTGGTCCCATCCAGTTGAGCTGCCAGCTAGTTACTGTCCCCTAGACTGTTTCTCTCCGGCTGTCCTTGTCCTTCCAAGGGCAGGCCCTGTGACTTACAGTCCATTTAGCATGTGTGATGCTAAGCACATCCCTGTTGACTCATAAGGTGTTGTTCTTTGCTCTTGGTCTGAATACTGAAGGGCTCGCCATTCACCGTGACTGTGAGGAAAAGGCACCGCCCACACCCGGGGGTGTTTCACTGCTGCACCTTCTGCTCCAGTGGAGGCCAGAAAACTGCTCGCTGTGCCTGTGGAGGCACCATGCCAGGTGAGGAGGACCTCCCTCCTAAAAGACCTTACCTTTCTAAGCCTGTCTCCCAGCACTGGGAATCAACTACCACACGGCCACTAGGATTAGGACATTCAGGTTTAGGCTTTGTTTCTAGGAATAAAGTCTGTGCATATAAATACACCACAGTTCTAAAAGTTCCATTTAAAGCTTCTTTTTTCTGAAAATTGAAAGAGTATGCTTAAGTTTTGAGTTCTTTTAGTTTTGATACAGTTCACCAATCCTTTGAGCCCTGTTTCTTCCTGGGATGCTTGATTTCCATCTATTCCAATAGCCTGCCAGTGTGCAAAATGTAAACCCATCCTGTTCCTTTCAAAACTTTAAAGAAATTCCATGCAAGGCAGGGATGGAGGACTGGATGATTAAACCAACTGGGCCAGGTCTAGCTCTTTTCTTGGGGGGAGGAGGTTCAGCTCAAGCAAGAGATCTAATTTTTTAAAGTATTCTACCATAGCCTTATGCTAATGTGGGCCTTAAGTAGGCTTTTGCGCACTTTCATATAAATACTTAAGGATCTACCTTTTTTATTTCCACCACTCTACCCTTCTCTTTTTCAATAACTTTACAGTTAAAATCCAAACCAGTTCATCTTCTTGAGTTAGCAGAATGTTAAAATAACTCTTAGAACATTAGCTAACCGTGATTGATTTGAATCATCAGTTTCGGGAGCCCTAAGCATAGAGGTGTCGTGTAGCTCATTCCCTTGCCGGGCTTTTACTTGATGTTTTCGTAGACATGAGTCTGAATGATGCCAGGAGCATTAATTTCTGCAGTAAACTGCTGGACTTCCCTCTGATGGTTGTTTCATCCTCTCCTCATGTACCATGCAGGTGGGTACCTAGGCTGTGGCCATGGACACAAAGGCCACCCAGGCCGTCCCCACTGGTCATGCTGTGGGAAGTGTACTGAGAGGTCGGAATGCACCTGGGCAGGCGGGCAGAGCACACCAAGGACCCTTCTCAGGACTGTGGCACTCTGATGGCCTCCTAGGTACGGCCCCCAGACCTTAATTTTCTCAAGAAACTGATAGAATTAAAAACAAAGCGCCTTATCCTACACTCTCATGTTCCACTGCTTTGTGACTTACCCACCAATTGTGTGTGCATATGGTTGAGCCCAAGAGGCCACCACTACCTTTCTCTTAATAATAGGTTGGCAGTGCTCTTTCTATACCAAGGGAGGTTCCCTTTTCTTTTGTATAGGCATGGAGGTAGCCATGCCACTGGCATGTAGAGATCAGGCAAGTCCTTATTTTTTGCACATAACTTGTTACATGTTACATGTTATTGGTATTTCCTCAGAAAATAAAGACCTCCTTTCATCGTATCCCTCTTGCTGTCACACTTTAAATGGATTATGTGATCTCGCTGTTTAGGTGGCAGTGCCCCTCCCCTTCTATGCCATGTCATCTCATACCCCGTTTGGTCAAGGGCACGCAGGCAGTAAGCAAATAAAAGGAAATCTTGTTGAAACAGAACCTCATAAATTTATTGCAGTTCTACTAATGCCAGGCGATCTAGATACCTTTATCCTCCTCACATCTTTCAACCCTCCTTGTTTTTATAGATTAGTCTTCACTTTTGTCTGTATGTACCTCAGCCCTGCCAAGGTCCTCGCTCTGTATATTTCGTATGTCCTTCTAATACAGCAGAAACCCAGCATGTATTAAATATCATTATTAAAATCTGCGTTATAAGATCCATTAAGAAGTGGGTGACTCATTTGGTGAACTGGGTTAGGTAAAGGAAGTGAAGTAATTAGATCAAACACACTGACTGTCAGGTCATCATGGAATACATTTCCTCAAGGCTGATGTTAGCTACATTGTAGCTGTAAACACTAAACTATTTTCTATATTCTCACCCTTTTCTAGAAAGATTCACTTCAGCCCTCTCTCTGACCAAGATCTGGTCTTCCAGAAGGCACTGATGGCCCTGTAACCCTCTCAAATTATTAGCTATTTGCTCTTCCTCACCCCTTACAATCAAGGGCCCAGAGGTCAGGTAGGTGTCCTGTTAGCACATCACTCCTGCTTTAAGATCTGTGGTTCTCAAACATGAGTAACTTTGCAGCCCAAGGGACACTTAGTAAAGTCTTGAAGACATTTTCCTTGCCACTGCTGGGAGCAGCTGCTACAAGCATCTATTGGGTAGAAGTCAGGAGAGCTACTCAATTCAGAACAGCTTTCCACAACAGAATTATTCAATCCAAAATGTTAATAATGCCACTGATGAGAAAAATCCTGTTCTAGACCATTACCCTTCCTTTTCTAAAAATGGCCAGCCTTAAAGCTCATGCCTTTAAACAAGTTACTACCCTTCCATGGTTCAGCCATCAACAGAGCTCCATGTCATTCCCACTCATTCCTTGAAGATTTTCTCCAAGTTTGCTGTTATTCCAGTATTACTCCTCAAATCTTAGAGTAATTCAGTATCCACACAGACTTAATTCCATGACCAATTCTCTAATATTCTTCTTTCCCTTCCTTTAGCCATACAGCCAGTCATATAGACCTTGATTCCAACTGCACTTTTCATAATCTGTTTCAAGCATCCTCCAACCAAATCCTTCCATTTTTCCAGCTCACCCACTATAGTAACCTATTGATTCTCCTACCTCCCTGAAACCCACAATACAGTGACTCTACCACATTCTCACTATTCCTCTCACTTCCCAACCCATGTCCTTTCCCTGGGCCTTACTCAGCTTGGATTCTAGAGACCATAATTATTATCACTCCTTTTGCGTGACAGAAGGAGCTCTGTCCTTCTTGCCTGGCAAAACCCCAGGTTAGAGCCCTCTCTTCATCTAACCCAATTGAGTGATCCTGGAGAAACACACAAAAGCATGACTAGTTTCACTTTAAATCTATGGCCACTAATTTCAGTGGGCTCTCAGAATTGCCCAATAGTCTGACATTATCTCTAGTCCATTTACTCTCCCACTTTCCTAGACAATTATCTCGTACTTTCTTCTCAAACTCCAATTTCCATCCCACTTCCTCTCTTCACTTATGACCTTGCTTACTATTTTGCCAAGAAAATAAAAGGATAAAGAAGAGAATTTCCCTGTCCTCCCACATCTACTTTTAGTGAACTTCTATACCTGTATACTAGGTCTCGTTCCATCCCTACAACCCAGGAACATCAACAATCCAGTAATGTTCCCATCTACTGGATTGCTCATTTCAAAACATAAACATTCTACAGTATTCCCCATCTTAAAAAAACAGGTTTCTTTTGATTTTAGTATTAGTCTGCTAGGGCTGCCATGACAAAATACCAGACTGGGTGGCTTAAGCAACATAAACTTATTTTCTCATAGTTCTGGAGGCTGAAGTCCAAGATCAAGGTGCCAGCAGGGTTGGCTTCTCCTGAGGCCTCTATCCTGGGCTTGCAAGGGCCAGCTTCTGTTCCTCACATGGCCTTTTCTCTATGCCTGTGTACTCAGTGTCTCTTCCTTTTATAAGAGCCAGGCCTACTTACTTAGGACCCACCGTCTTTAACTTACTTAACCTTAATGATCTCCTTAAAGGCCCTATCTCCAAATACAGTCACATTAGGGGCTAAGGTTTCAATCTATGAATTTGGGGGAAACACAGTATGTTCATTCCCCTTTGACAGCTGGCTCCATTTTTCTGCTTCCCTTTAAAAAGATCTCAAAAACAATTGTTTGCTGTCTCTACTTGCCCTGCTTTGCATTCTCTTGGATCTATTCCAGTCAGTCTTTCATCCTCACCACTCCACTCGAACAGCTCTCATCAAGGTCACCAGTAAATATCCATGTTATGGAGTCTAGTGGTCAGTTCTCAATGTTTATCCTTTTTGACCTAGCAACAGCATTTCACACAGCTGATCACTTTTCCCTCACTAGAACATTTTCTTCACTAGATTTATGTGGCATCAGTCTTCTTAATTCTCCTACCTCTTTGACTTTCCCTTGTTGGACTTCGTTGCTAGTTCCTTCTCATCTCTCCAGTCTGTACACACCAGGGAGCCCCAAGGATTAGTTCTTGCATTTGGTTCCTCCCACTCCCTAGATGATCTTGTCCTCTCATGACTTTAAATACCATTTATACACTGATAATTTCCTAAATGATCTCCAGCTTCAAATTCCAAAGGATTAGGTCCAATAGCTTTCTTAACATCTCCATTGGATGTACCACAGGCACCTCAAATTTAAGATGTCCAAAAAAGAACTCCCCATTTCCAATTCTCATTCCCACCTCCCTGTGCCACCACACTACTGCTCCTGCTGTCTTAATGTCTTAAAAGGAAAGTGGGAATCCATTCTTACAAGTGGTAGATTCAGTAGTCTTGGAAACATCCTTGACTCCCCTCTCATGCACATCTGATCCTCTGCGAACCCGATCAGCCATTCCTTCAGTGTGTGCGCTGAGCACTGATCCATCTACACTGCTACCCTCCTGGTCTAGGACAGGATACCAAGTCTTCACACCTGGACTTCTGCTTTCTAAGAAGTCACTCTGCTTCTTCCCGTATCCTCCTATGATCTATTCTCCACTCAACAGTCGGAAATGTCTTTTGAAAAACTTCAGGTCATGCCACTTCTGCTAACCACCCTCCAGTAGCCTCCCATCTTAGAACAAAGCCGGTCTTTCCATCAGCACATGGGATCCTGCATGATACTTCACGTAGGATCCCTGCCTCTCTCTCATTTCTTACCCATCCAACTCTCCATCCAAACTGGCCTGCCTGGGGCTCTTCAAAACTTCCAAATACTCTCCCGCAACCCCTTTTTCACTGCCCCTCCATTTGCAATGCTCACTCCCTCATTTTCCTCATGTTTCTGCTCGTATGTCAAATACCACCTTATTGGAGAGGAAGGTCCTTAACTACTCTGTATAAAGTAGCAACTCCCCACCCCAGGACTCCTTAGCCCCTTCACTTGACTTCTTCGCCATCTAACACATATTCCATTTGTTTAATGTCTCTCCCTTCATATTAGACTGTAAGCTTTATGAAGGCAGTGATTTGACATTTAACTACTACATTGTTCCAATGATGGGCAGTTCTTGGCACATAGTAAAGGCTTAATATTTTTGTTGACTGAATAAAGATATAATTGGTAGAATTTTGTTTGGATTGCTTTGGTGTCTAGTTCTACAAGCTTGACTTGCCTTCCCCCATGCCTCGATATTTATCATTTAAACAAATACCACTTGGAAAAAAATCTCAACCTTCTTTCAAACCTGGTGGATAAATTATATGCACTCTAGGGACCAGCCTTGAATTTTCCAATTACCTCAGACATCTGGGGAATTGCTTGCCATGAAGAAGCTTGTTTTATTACCTCATTTTCTTCCCTATGTATCTTATAATGAATCAGATTTTAGAACTGAGGATAAAAAGCTTATCAATTCAGTTGGAAAAAGGTTTTGATGATTGGATAATGCTACTGTAGATGAAATTATATTTCAACAAAAAACTCCTATAAGATATCTAGTTTCTGTCAAATGCCCTAGCTTTTAAGTGATATTAATGGTTAAAATTTCATTAAAAATATGAAGATAGTTTATGTCAGTGGTGGGGGTGGGAAGCCCCTGTTCTTTGGCCCATGCTACAGTGGGATCTAAACTCAGTTCAATTCAGCTGCACTGCCAGCTTAATGAGCTGGCAAAGTAAGAGTGATCTGCAGAGCCCAAGGCTCCAAGGTGAGGGAAAAAAGAAGTCTGAGGATTTAGGAATTGTCTCCAGTGTAACAAAGTGCTTCAGGAAGCACCTTTGAGTTGTGAGCACCGAGGCATTGATCAGATGCAGCAGGATGATGTAAGTTATACCTCTGGTGTTACAGGCGAGAGAAAAGAGCCACACATGACAGCCTCGGTCCTCTGGGATACTGTAACAGAATAAACACCTTGGCTGGCTTGGGTAACAAACATGCACATATACCTGTTAGCCCACCCATTCTAACCTCTGAAATGCAATAGTCACCCAGCTTTACTCCAGAGTATGTGTACCTGTATGTGAGGTTTGTCTAAACGAAGAAGTGGTTAGGTGAAGTCAATGCTAATTAAAAGCAGAATATTAGAAGAGGCCTTCATTCTTTGCCTCCTTAGCATGTACATATTGATTTCAATTCCTTCATCAGTTCCTTGAAGAAGTCTTCCCTAAGTAGGTCCAATCCCTGTTCTAAGCCCTCCTGGCTACACACACCTCTCATGGCAGCGCTCCCCACCACTTCACAGCCTTAGGTGATCTGATTAATGCCTGGCTCTCCTACTCGACTGTGAGCCTCAAGAAGACAGAGTTGTTTTTTGGTTTTGCTTACCCTTACATTTTCATGCACAGCAGTGCATGGCACACTTAATATGTATTTTTTAATTAATGTATGAGTAATTAAGCAGTAAAAGTATTTGCCCCATCCTTCCTTTAAAACATAATCTCTACCTACACTCAGATTTAGCTAAGGATTTTAGATAAAAAGGACATAGGATAGTAAAGACACTGTATGGCTGCATGTCTGTCTCCCCTGCTCCCTCCCTATGGGCTAGGCTGAACTTTCATTTCCATTTCTGTCCCCTAGCTACTGACTCTTATGGCACTTTATAACTGACCGTAATTTCATTTTTACATATGAAAACATTTTACTCCAGAAGCCACTTCATTGGGCAACAGAGACAATCAGAAGAGAGGAAACTCAGTATTCTATACAGCCTTTTAAATAACACACACAATTGCTAGAGGAAAGGGTCTTTTCCCACAGATACTCTACCTATTGCTTTTCATGATTGGGTAGCAAGAGAAGTCTGTGGAAGGGTTTTTGAAGGGCCCAGGATTCCATCCAGACAGGAATGCAGTGACCAACATTGCTAAAAAGAAGTCAAACTATAAACCTTCCACAAAGGCAGCTGTCACATAAGAAGTACCTCGCAAATTGGGTGCTCAGCCATGTGAGCTTTGGGGGACAGATGTTCACCATCTGGCTCTTTCACTGCACCTATGCTGCTGTTGTATTCTCATATTCCCAGACCTAGTCTCACAGCAGTAACTCTAGCATTTGTATGGTACTTCATGTTTATCAAACATTTATTACCTCATTTTGTCCTTGCCTAAGTCTGGTAAGGTAGGCAGGCAGCAGTGTCATAGAAAAGTAGGCTGGTGGACACTGGCACAGCTCACAGGGCAGCACCTCAACTAGTGGCTACCAGGTGGGATGTCATCCATTCCTAGAGGGTGCAGAGACCAGACATTAGGAAACTGACTCACAGTAACTAAAATGAACGTGACCCTTAAATAGACACCAGAATGCTACTTATGTTAACTGATGAGAAGTTCCCACCCGAGGGCCAGGACTTAAGAATGCATGTTTGATATATTCCAACCCATTTGGATAATGGTTCCAACTTTTTCTGTACCCACTTCACATCAATAGCATCTCACTATTATAGGAACACCTGTCCAAGACATACTTCGGTGGCGCTGCCAGCTTAGAATCAGAACAAGGAATACTAGAGAAACATTGCATTTGTCAGTGGGCTCTGAATATATGAAGATTGTGGGTTATAACACCTGCAGCCATCTCCAGACTAAAAGAATGCTTGAACCTCAAAGGGAACACTGCCTCACTCCTCAACAGTGCTTGAAACACAGGCAGTATTCATACAATGCGCTTTCTGGCTGACGAGACTGATCTAGTCAAGTGGACTCTAGTATGTATACTTATTACTAAATTCAGTGGAGAAAAATGAGATATATGCTAATCCACACATTTAGTCAAAAGAACGATGATGCTCAGTGATCTGTGACTGACCTGCTATCAGACAATTGGCAAATAGCAGGCAGGATTTGTTATGTCTGCTGGGTTGGGAGCCACCGCTGCTTCGGGAGGCTGTCTCTGCCCTAGTGCATTGATCTATAGTATAACTCACCAGAAGGGCAATCTTCCTTCCTCATTTTCTGATCTTATCAGGGACCTCACTGTAGTGCTGAGTTCTGAAAACAGTACCCTCCTTGCAAATGGGGAAACCAAAGCATAGAGAAGTGAGCATGTCATAGCCCAAATGTGGGTGAGCTAGGGTGAGAAGGAAAGCTCATATGGGAAGTGGGGTTTTGTTCTAGTCATTCAGGAACCAGAGCTTACTAGTCTGCCCATAGGGCCTGTGGTCTAAAAATAGATTAAGAATCCCTGACCTAGTGGCTTCACAATTCTCTAGGGCCTTGCAGTCTTCGATCAGTTCCTTTGCATCCAGTGGGCTGATGAGGGAAGAAACAGCAATGAGGAATCATTGGCAAGGTTTTAGAGGGCAGATAAGAAATCACTTCCATTACTTCTCTCCTCATTCCACTGACTAATGGAATATGGACCCAGTAATGCGGACCCAGGTAGTGAAGACTGGGAAAATGTCGTGAACACGTAACATTATCTCAGCTACACTGTCAAATATATACTTATTGGATCATACCCATGATAATACAAATACTAAATGATACAATGGTACAAATACTAACATGCTACAATAATACTAAATGAAACAATGATATTAATACTTCAAATACTGTGTATTTGTAAAAATACAAATATCAGCAGACCTAAGAGATACTGCGGGTTCAGTCCCGGACCACTGCAATAAGCAAACATTGCAATAAAGCGATCTAAAAGGACATTCTGGTTCCCTAGTACATTTATTTTGTACTACACTACAGTCTATTAAGTGTGCAATAGCATTATGTCTAAAAAAACCAATGTACATACCTTAATTAAGAAATACACTGTTAGAAAATGCTAAGCATCACCTGAGCTTTTGGTGAGTTGTAATCTTTTTGCTGCCGGAAGGTTTTGCTTCAGTATTGATGGCCACTGACTGATTAGGGTGGTGGTTGAAAGTTGGGGGGGCCATGGCACTTTCTTAAAATAAGAAAACAACGAAGTTTGCCACACTGATTGACTCTTTCTTTCACAAACGATTTCTCCATAGCATGCGATGCTGTTCAACAGCATTTTACCCAAAGAACTTAACACAACTTCTTCCAAAATTGCAAGAATCTTCTCAAACCCTGCTGCTGCCTTATCAACTAAGTTAATGTGCTATTCTAAATTCCTTCTTGTCATCTCCACAATCTTCATAACACCTTTGCTGGGAGTAAATTCCATCTCAAGAAACCACCTTCTTTGCTCACCTGTAAGAAGCAACTCTTCATCTGTTAAAATTTTATCATGAGATTGCAGCAATTCAAATATAATAATAATTAAGAAGTTTGAAATATTGTTGAGAATCACCGAAATGTGACACACAGACATGAAGTTAGCAAATGCCGTTGGGAAAATGGCAGATAGACTTGCTTGATGCAAAGTTGTCACAAACCTTCAATTTGTAAAAAAACAGTATCTGCAATGTGCAATAAAGTAAAGCACAATGAAACAAGGTATGCCTGTACTATAAAAAATAATACATCTGAAATTATGACACAAATACTACATGATATGATAGCAATACCAAATGATATAGTAACACTAAAATACAGGCTACCAAACAGTAACTGATACAATGATGCAAATACTAAACATTTATTTATGTACAAAGCACCTGCTTGATCTTATACCTAAGAGGAAGAACTGACTGAAGGAGACAACTGCAGAGGAATAGGCATCCACTTTCTGCTTAGGCCTAACATGTTTATAGGAGCGGCCGGCCTCACTGGGAGGAGATGGAGATGGGATGGAGCCTGTATTACAAAAGGTAGTGACAGAGGGTCCCCCATCAGGTGCAAAGAGAAAGGCAACAAAGGGCCTTCTGAGTTTTACTGATGGTTATGTACAATTCTCCCAGAGTTGTTTTCCAAAATTACCTAACTCTGGAGCATAGCCTTTTATCTGAAATCATTTATTGGTTTCTATGTCACTCATTAAGTAAGTTGATTGATTAACAATTTCTTAACGAACTGGTTAATATGACAACCAATCCTCAGTTCTAGGAATAAGATTATGCCTCATTTTGAGGAGGCATAAAGCCTGACGGTGGAATAGAAATGCCAAGGAGAGCTCGAAGGACCACAGTGAGGCTGTTATCCCAGGTCCTAGTAGCAACACCATTCTGAGCCCTATAAAAAGGAAGTCAGATGCCAAAAAGGACTTTGAGGTCAGCCAAGGTGAGTTTGGTGACATATTTTCCAGATCCTGATAGAATCTGTTTGGCCAAAGTTTTCTTTCTTTCTTGGAGCTCCAAGATCTTCTCTTCCACTGTTCCATCACAAACAAATCTGAAAAGCAGACAATACATTAAAAACCCAAACTAGTGTATGTAGTAACACATTCAAACTTCCCTTTATGCTTTACTTTTTAAATGAGATTTCTTAATGTTTTCTTAAGTTTGGTAAGAATTCTATGTTTAAGAAATTTAAACAGCCTTACTAAATATACATCCATTTAAAACGACGTGACTCACATTGACTTTTCCTTTCTTTCTGAAGCAACGGTTGCTGAGAAATGCCAAAGTAAAAGAGATTTCTATCCAAAACAAGTGTAGAGATCTGGCTTTCACCCAAAAGTTCCATCTTGGTAAGATCAGGAGGCCTTAATGCAGGTGTTATGTGCACTACAGTAAGTACAGAATGTCTTTTTTGGCTAAGTCACACTAAAAACAGGTTTCAGAAGCTGAGGAAATGCCACTGTTGTCATCCATTTCCTCATTCCACAAGTACTAAGTAACTGCATGCCACACACACTGCCAGGTGTGGGGATGGGGAGATGAGTATAGTCTTCCTCTCAGAGAGAAGGAGACAGACATGAAAATAAACAATAATAATATGACCTGGAAAGTGCTGTAATGGAATTATGTCCAGTGTGCAAAAGGAGTAAAAAGAAATCATCTAGGGTATTCAAGGAAGGCTCCATTGAAGAGTTAACTCTTAATGTGTGACTTATAGGATGAGCAAGTGTTTGCCAGATGGAACAGTGGGGAAGGTATTCCCAGCGAGTTGGAGCATGTATAAAACAGAACATAGTATGCTGGAGAAAGATCAAGTTGTCCAATCCAACCAGAGTAAAAGTCAAAAGGACTCCACCATGTTTTTACTACAATTGCAGAAGCTCAAGAGGCTTGGGGGGACAGATCACAAGTGGCTTTGCACACCTAAGAAATTTATATTTGAAAGAGGAAAGTGGCAGTGGGGATGGAAGGGAAGGTGGGATGTTTATAAGAAACATTTAGAAAATTAATGAACTTGGTACGTGAAAAATGAGAAAGAGAACAAAGTCTTATTTCTGGCTCTATGACTAGATAAAGTTATACTATTCACAGAAACAATGTATTCAGAAGAATAAATAGATATGAAGCGGTATCTCTTTTCAACCTATGACATTTTGAGTCCCTGGAACAAGTAATAGTACTTGCTACATAGTGAGTGCTCAATAGGAATTAGTTTTATGAGTTCAACTGAGATGAATGCAAGAGTCAATGGGTAATTGGTGAAGATGTGAACACTCAGACTGAGATATTTACTAGAGATTTGGATATCTAGGGCTGAAGTTTAGGAGATCTTGGAACTGAAGTTGCAGATTTGGAACTGATTGCAGTAGACAGCACTATTAAGGGAGGTGCAAAACAGATCTACAAAGAGACTTAAAGATGGGAAAACTGACATAATTGCTGTATTTACATACAAACTTTGGAATTCATGCATGCCCCTCAACAAGGGCAGTTTCAGTGGAGCGATAAGGGTGAAGGCCAGTTTATAAAAGGCTGAAGAATGAACGGTAAGCAAGTAAAGACAGTCAGTGGTTTCAAATTCTTCAGAAAACTACCTGAAAAAGCAAGGAGAAAAAGAAGTCCACAGCTAGAGTGGACTGCATCATTAAGGCAGGTTTTGTTGCTTTTAAAGAGAGGAGGGACACTTCCGGGAAGATAGCGGTGTGAGCAGGGCGGCAGAAATCTCCTCCCAACACTATATTTATCTACGAAAACACAGCAAATACATCTATTCCTAAAAGAGAGACGAGAATACACAGGAAAGCGCACAGCGTGCAGCTACACCCGAGAGGACTCGGCACCCCAAGAGGCGGGTAAGATACGGAGCCGCGACCCGGCGGGACCAGCCCTCCCCCACCCCAGCGCACCGGCGGGAGGAGAGGATTCAGAGCCGGGAGGGAGTGGAAGTGCACCCCGCGAAGTAGCCAGCCCCGGTGATCTGCGCGGGGAGCGCTGACCCACATTGCGCAGTGCAGCGGAGATTGGAGAGACAGAGGGGCAGGATCTGAGCGGGGAACGCGCCAGGGTGCTTGCAGCCGGCTCCGGGAAGGAAAAAAAAAGTGCGCGCTTTCCTCAGCGGTCTTAAAGAGACAGGAGCCCAGCGGAGGAGCCGGATCGCCCCAGCACACGCAGCCCAGCAGGCTGGGAGTCCTGGGGAGTTTCAGACGCCTTAGCTGGCGACTGAGGAAGCGTAGCCATACTTAACACTTCTCACTGAGATCAACAGCCGCCTATTCGTTCCCACCCCTGCCAGAGCGATAAAGGGCCCTGCGGAGCGGCACAGTCACAGCTGTGGAATAGTGGGGCAATAGCGCCACCTAGAGCATTCCCACAGAATCTACGTCTGGTGGGCATTTTTTTTGTTTTTTTTGTTTTGTTTTGTTTTTGTTTTTTCTTTTCTTTCTTTTTATCTTTTTTTCTTTCTATCTTTCTTTTTTTTTCTTTTTTTTTCTTCTCTTTTTAAAGTCTTAAAGAGCCCAGCTGACATACGTGGCAACTATCAGTGACCAATTCTATAGCCATGAAAAGACAGAGGAATATGGTTCAGACCAAAATCAACCGGACAACCCCAGAGAGGGAGTCTGAAGGGATGGAAATGCACAGCCTCCCTGAAAAAGAATTCAGAATAAAAGTCATAACCATGCTGATGGATCTACAGAGAAATGTGCAAGAGCTGAGGGAGGAAGTGAGGGAACTGAGGAAAGACAATACAGAAATCAGACAAGCGATCGACGGGCTTAACAGCAGAATGGATGAGATGCGAGAGACTGTTAATGGAATAGAAAACAGAGAACAGGAGTACAGGGCAGCTGAGGCAGAGAGAGATAAAAGGATTTCTAGGAATGAAAGAATATTAAGAGAACTGTGTGACCAATCCAAACGGAACAATATTCGCATTATAGGAGTACCAAAGGAAGAAGAGAGAGAAAAGGGATAGAAAGTGTCTTTGAAGAAATAATTGCTGAAAACTTTCCCTCGCTGGGGAAGGAAATAGTCTCGCAGTCCACTGAAGCTCATAGATCTCGAACACAAGGGACCCAAGGAAGACAACACCAAGACACATAATAATTAAGATGGCAAAGATCAAAGATAAAGACAGGGTATTAAAGGCAGCTAGAGAGAGAAAAAAGGTCACCTACAAAGGAAAATCCATCAGACTATCATCAGACTTCTCAACAGAAACCTTACAGGCCAGAAGAGAATGGCATGATATATTTAACGTAATGAAACAGAAGGGCCTCGAACCAAGAATATTGTATCCAGCACGATTATCATTTAAATATGATGGAGGGATTAAACAATTTCAGATAAACGAAAGTTAAGAGAATTTGCGTCTCATAAACCACCACTACAGGATATCTTAAACGGACTGCTCTAGATGGAAGCACACCTAAGGCTAAAAAGATGTCACCAGAGGAAAAAAAAATCATAGCAAAGAAAGCATACCATCCAAATACCAACTAAAGGCAAAGAATTAAACACCTATTATAGAAAGAATGGAGGAGGAGGAATAAGAAGGGAGAGAAAGAAAGAAACATCAGACTGTGTTTACAATAACTTAACAAGAAATTTAAGTTAGATTGTTAGATAGTAAAGAAGCAACCCTTGAACCCTTGGTAACCATGAATCTAAAGCCAGCAATGGGAATAAGTACATACCTATCAATAATCACCCTAAATGTAAATGGACTGAATGCACCAATCAAAAGACACAGAGTAACAGAATAGATAAAAAAGCAAGACCCATCTATATGCTGCTTACAAGAGACTCACCTCAAACCCAAAGACATACACAGACTAAAAGTGAAGGGATGGAAAAGATATTTCATGCAAACAACAAAGAGAAAAAAGCAGGTGTTGCAGTACTTGTATCAGACAAAATAGACTTCAAAACGAAGAAAGTAGCAAAAGATAAAGAAGGACATTACATAATGATAAAGGGGTCAGTCCAACATGAAGATATAACCATTATAAATATATATGCACCCAACACAGGAGCGCCAGCATATGTGAGACAAATACTAACAGAATTAAAGGAGGAAATAGACAGCAATGCATTCATCTTAGGAGACTTCAACACACCACTCACTCAGAGGACAGATCAACCAGACAGAAAATAAGTAAAGACACAGAGGCACTGAACAACACACTAGAACAGATGGACTAACAGACATCTACAGAACTCTACACCCAAAAGCAACAGGATACACATTCTTCTCAAGTGCACATGGAACATTTTCCAGAATAGACCACATACTAGGCCACAAAAGAACCTCAGTAATTTCAAAAATATTGAAATCCTACCAACCAACTTCTCAGATCACAAAGGTATAAAACTAGAAATAAATTTTAGAAAGAAATAAAAAAGACTCACAAATACATGGAGACTTAACAATGTTCTTCTAATTAATCAATGGGTTAACGACCAAATCACAACAGAAATCAAAGAATATATGGAGACTAATGACAACAACAACACAAAGCCACAACTTCTGTGGGACGCAGCAAAGGCAGTTCTAAGAGGAAAGTATATTGCAATCCAGGCCTATTTAAAGAAGGAAGAACATTCCCAAATGAATAGTCTAAAGACACAATTACTGAAATTGGAAAAAGAAGAACAAATGAGGCCCAAAGTCACCAGAAGGAGGGACATAATAAAGATTAGAGAAGAAATAAATAAAATTGAGAAGAATAAAACAATAGAAAAATCAATAAAACCAAGAGCTGGTTCTTTGAAAAAATAAACAAAATAGATAAACCCCTAGCCAGACTCATTAAGAGAAAAAGAGAATCTACACACATAAACACAATCAGAAATGAGAAAGGAAAAATCACGACGGACCCCACAGAAATACAAAGAATCATAAGAGAATATTATGAGAATCTATATGCTAACAAGCTGGAAAACATAGAAGAAATGGACAACTTCTTAGAAAAATACAACCTTCCAAGACTGACCAAGCAAGAAACAGAAAAACTAAACAGACCAATCACCAGTGACGAAATCGAATTGGTAATCAAAAAACTACCCAAGAACAAAACCCCTGGGCCTGATGGATTCACCTCTGAATTCTACCAGACATATAGAGAAGAAATAACACCGATTCTCCTTAAAGTTTTCCAAAAAATAGAAGAGGAGGGAATACTTCCAAACTCATTCTATGAAGCCAGCATCACTCTAATACCAAAACCGGGCAAAGACCTCACCAAAAAAGAAAATTACAGACCAATATCCCTGATGAACGTAGATGCAAAAATACTCAACAAAATATTAGCAAATCGAATTCAAAAATACTTCAAGAGGATCATACACCATGATCAAGTGGGATTCATCCCAGGGATGCAAGGATGGTACAACATTCGAAAATCCATCAACATCATCCACCACATCAACAAAAAGAAGAACAAAAACCACATGATCATCTCCATAGATGCTGAAAAGGCATTTGACAAAATTCAGCATCCATTCATGATTATAACTCTCAACAAAATGGGTATAGACGGCAAGTACCTCAACATCATAAAGGCTGTATATGACAAACACACAGCTAACATCATACTTAATGGCGAGACACTGAAAGCTTTTCATCTAAGATCGGGAACAACACAGGGATGCCCACTCTCTCCACTGTTATTCAACATAGTACTGGAGGTCCTAGCCACAGCAATCAGACAAAACAAAGACATACAAAGCATCCAGATTGGTAAAGAAGAAGTCAAATTGTCACTATTTGCAGATGACATGATACTGTACATAAAAAACCCTAAAGATTCCATCCAAAACTACTAGAACTAATATCTGAATTCAGCAAAGTTGCAGGATACAAAATTAACACACAGAAATCTGTTGCTTTCCTACACACTAATGATGAACTAACAGAGAGAGAAATCAGAAAAAGAATTCCATTCACAATTGCATCAAAAAGAATAAAATACCTAGGAATAAACCTAACGAAGGAAGTGAAAGACCTGTACTCTGAAAACTACAAGACACTCCTAAGAGAAATTAAAGAGGACACTAACAAATGGAAATGCATCCCATGCTCTTGGCTAGGAAGAATAAATATTGTCAAAATGGCTAAACTACCTAAAGCAATCTACAGATTCAATGCCATCCCTATCAAACTACCAACAGCTTTCTTCAATGAACTGGAACAAATAATTCTAAAATTCATATGGAACCACAAAAGACCCCGAATAGCCAAAGCAATCCTGAGAAGGAGGAATAAAACAGGGGGAATTACACTCCCTGACTTCAAGCTCTACTACAAAGCCACAGTAATCAAGACAATTTGGTATTGGCACAAAAACAGACCCACAGACCAGTGGAACAGAATAGAAAATCCAAACATTAACCCAAACATATACAGTCAATTAATATTTGATAAAAGTGCCTTGGATATACAATGGGGAGATGACAGCCTCTTCAGCAGCTGGTGTTGGAAAAACTGGACAGCTACATGTAAGAGAATGAAACTGGACTACTGTCTAGCCCCATACACAAAGGTAAACTCAAGGTGGATCAAAGACCTGAATGTAAGTCATGAAACCATAAAACTCTTAGAAAAAAACATAGGCAAAAATCTCTTGGACATAAACATGAGCAACTTCTTCATGAACATATCTCCCCGGGCAAGGGAAACAAAAGCAAAAATGAACAAGTGGGACTATATCAAGCTGAAAAGCTTCTGTACAGCAAAGGACACCATCAGTAGAACAAAAAGACATCCTACAGTATGGGAGAATATATTCATAAAAAACGTATCTGATAAAGGGTTGACATCCAAAATATATAAAGAACTCATGCACCTTAACAAACAGAAAGCAAATAATCCAATTAAGAAATGGGCAGAGGACATGAATAGACACTTCTCCAAAGAAGAAATTCAGATGGCCAACAGGCACATGAAAAGATGCTCCACATCGCTAATCATCAGAGAAATGCAGATTAAAACCACAATGAGATATCACCTCACACCAGTGAGGATGGCCAACATCCAAAACACAAACAACAACAAATGTTGGCGAGGATGTGGAGAAAAGGGAACCCTCCTACATACACTGCTGGTGGGGCTGCAAATTAGTTCAACCATTGTGGAAAGCAGTATGGAGGTTCCTCAAAAAACTCAAAATAGAAATACCATTTGACCCAGGAATTCCACTCCTAGGAATTTACCCTAAGAATGCAGCAGCCCAATTTGAAAAGGACAGATGCACCCCTATGTTTATTGCAGCACTATTTACAATAGCCAAGAAATGGAAGCAACCTAAGTGTCCATCAGTAGATGAATGGATAAAGAAGATGTGGTACATATACACAATGGAATATTATTCAGCCATAAGAAGACAACAAATCCTACCATTTGCAACAACATGGATGGAGCTAGAGGGTATTATGCTCAGTGAAATAAGCCAAGCCGAAAAAGACAAGTATCAAATGATTTCACTCATATGTGGAGTATAAGAACAAAGAAAAAATACTGAAGGAACAAAACAGCAGCAGACTCACAGAACCCAAGAACGGACTAATAGTTACCAAAGGGAAAGGGACTGGGGAAAATGGGCGGGAAGGGAGGGATAAGAGGGAAAAAGGGGCATTACGATTAGCAGATGTAATGTTGGGGGGGCACGGGGAGGGCAGTACAACTCAGAGAAGACAAGTAGTGATTCTATAGCATCTCACTACGCTGATGGACAGTGACTGTAATGGGGTTGGTGGGGGGGACCTGATGAAGGGGTAGTTTAATAATTGTAATATTGCACATGTAATTGTAAATTAATGATAATAAAATAAATTATATTAAAAAAAAAAGAGAGAGGAGGGTCCCAAATAGAGGGACATTCTACAAAACAAGTAACTGGTTTATGCTCTTCAAAAATGTAAATGTCATAAAACACAAAGAAAGATGACAGTAGTGTTCCAGGTAAGAGGAGACAAAAGTCATGACAACTGAATGCCATGCAGGACCTAGGATTTTCTTTTGCTGTCAATGGTATTACAGGGGCAAGTAGCAGAAGAGAATAAAGTCCATAGCTCAGATAATAGTTGCAGTGGTAACATCCCGATTCTGCCATTTTATTGTGGTTATATAAAAGAATGTCCTTATTTTTAGGAAATGCCCATTGAAGTATTTAGGGGTAAAGGAGCATCATGTATCCAACTTCCCTCAAATGGCCCAGAAGAGAGTTTATACACGACATAACACACAGACAGCATACAAGAATTTTTTGTTATTATTCTTGGACCCAAGAATTCTTTGGAATTTTTTAGTATTATTTTTGTAAGAATTCTTACATTCTTTTCTGTATGTCTAAAATTATGTTAAAAGCAAAAAAAAGAGAGAGAAGAGGGCCCTCATGGGCTGCCTTGGCTGAAATAAGGTTCCCGTTATATACAAGGTTGTTTTTCTTGGGCAGGAATCAACTCCAAGGTGACCCCCAACTGCTTGTGTTCCCCTTCTGACTGTGTGTGAGCACCAAGGAGGATGTGCCTCAGGAGATCATGAGTAAAGTGACCACCAAATACTTTAATTCTATGAAGAAACTACAAAAGCAGAACTTGGGAAGGGTGCTAGGTCCTGGGAGACCTTTACTTACTTGTGTATGACAACGTCTCTCTGCTGCCCTACTCGGTAAATTCGGTCACAGGCTTGATCTTCCAGTGATGGATTCCTGTTACAAAACAGGTAAAACTCAAAGGTCCTGACATCCTAGACTGGTGGGGGAGATAAATTCCATGGACAAATCCAGCCCCCATTTTTTGTACGGCCCTTGAGCTAAAAATTTAAGATTTTTAAAGGGTTGAAAAAATAAACTCACAATGAAGAATACGCATGAGAGACCTATGTACCTGCAAAACCTAACATTGTTACTATCTGGCCTTACATATTTACATAAAAAGCTTATAGATCCCTAGGCTATATTGCCTCAGAAAGGCTAGTGCCAGGTGCCTTCTTGCCCTCTGATGAGAAACTGAGGTCTGATTGCTAACAGTAACTAAGAATTGTCACCAGCTAACAGCTGTTAGTAACAGAAGGGAAACCACTGCTCCAATGTGGTCACTAACCAGCCAGATGACTAGGCCAAGTCACTTAACCTCAACCCTCTTAACTTTAGATCACTACTTGGAAATGTGAGGGCTGCCTAATGATCTTAAACACTTTTCTCAACTTTAACATTCTATGATTTAACTAAGGAGACTGTTTCCTTCATTACAAGTTCTCATTATCAACTCCAAACTAGTTTTTCATCTTACACTTTAAAATCCTGGATAACATTCTTCATTTTAGAAAGAAGCTTATTCCCAGTCTGCTTTCCTCATTTACATGTACAGCGGCATCCCAAGTAAGACCTAAACACATTCTCCAGAAGATAACAGGGCCTGTTTGTTCCAATCTGGGCTGCCTTGGAGAATTAGACAAATGTGCGGGAATCCCTGATTGGCTTAATTGGAAAACCAAAAACTGGGACTAATTTTAACACTTTCTCCCAGCAACTCACTAACTCGTTTATCGTTATTTCCAGGAAGGATGCTGTTATGCTTCTGGTGCTGATACTACGGTCTAAGTCCGAGGGCTATGTGTTAAGTGTATTCCTAACATAATCAGAAAATTCCTTTTCCTTTTCCTTTTGGAGTAAAGCTTCTCCCTCTTCACCCAGGGTGAGATTTCCTTGGATGCCAACAAGTATGTCTGAAATAAGATATTTCAAAGAGGTAAAACTGGGTGATGTAGCTCTTGGACATGAGAAAAGGCTCTGCTCCCAGTTTCCATTGAAACATGTTAGATTAACAATAAAGAGAATGGACTATTTTAAGTACTCATTTGAAATCTTGCTTGCTCATGAATTCAGGGCCGTCCACCAGCCCTACACCCTATTTAGATCCAAGTCTATATGCATGTATTCACAGAGGCATCTCCATAATACACAGAGAGCACACTCATCATGAGAAGTCAGGCGCTGCTGCCCCTCTGGTCCCCTGGTCTCCCTGCTAAGCTGTAACAACCCAAGAAAAATCCAGAATCATTACCAGTGCATATCTAGAAGAAAAAGATGGTTTCCTCCAGTCAGGTTTAGACCAACACCTCCAGCCAATAGAGAGATTAGCATAATCTTCAAAAGAAAACACACCATCAACATCATACGAATTGGTCTCATAATACATTTCTCCTTCTGTCCCAGATTCAAGCCCAAGATCAATACAGATAAGCAATGTGTTTCTATCAGATTTCCTTCTGCTGTTGTAAATGCACTGTATTGAAATTCTGAGATGCTATCTCCCATGCCTCACCTTTGAGAAAATTTTTACTTCACACTTTTTTTGAGTCAACCTGAAAACATCAATTACACCTGTCAGAATACACAAATGCAGTTCAGAGCACGGAGGGTGGTTAGTGCAATAAACTTACCATTAACCAGATTCTGTCTACTTCATCAGTCTCTGCACCCCCAAACCCCAACCATTGCTATGATTCTCCACCTATCAGTCAACTAATGCTTTCCAAATTCTTATTATCTATTATTAGATGACTCTGTTCTTCTACTTCCCTCCATGTTTCCTCTTACTAAAATCCCACCTATCCTTCAAGGCTTGCTTCCTGCACAGATTCTCTTGATCCTAACCAGTTCTGCTCTTACTCTCCTTTCAGCCCTCCCATTTTATTTTCTTTGGAGTATTTGCATACCTTAATAGGTACCCCAATAAATATCTAATAAAAAAAAAACATGAAGAGATCAAGGCTATGAATATTTTTAAATTGAGCTGTTACACTGGAATTCTCTCTGTATAACTGAGAGCAATTTGCTCTTAATTATATAGCTCTGATGTGACCAGCTCATACCTGAGGGCCCCTGGAGTTGTTAAATGCCTCTACCACGTCCATTCTCTGTTTGGGGTTGACAGATCCATCGATGGTGGCATAAGTCAGTCCATGCCTCTTAAGGTGCAATGCCACAACTTTCAGCATGCTGGTCCACTGAGAGACAATGACACTGGGAAGGAGAGAACAACACAACCCCCAGGTAGATTAAACGCAGTCATCTGCAGGGCTTTAATGCCCCTGCTATTCTTAAGATTCAGTTATCACATATGGGCAAAAAAAATGCCTTGTGTTACCCAAGAGGGAAAGGTACATGCTTAGGTCACATTTTAAGATAATAAGGCTTCCAATGGTTTCCAGATATAGTCTACAATTTATCTTGTGCTACACAAAGTCAGAATAAAGTGGTGGCTAAAGTTAAGGACTGCAGCCTGCTATTATCTGGGGGTCTACTGTTCATCCAGAGGAGATCTGTAGTCGTGCAGAAAAGGGGCACAGACCACAGTTCCTTTGCCAGCCAGGACAAATTTCTAGGGCTTCTCCTCTCCCCAACCCCTGGTCTCCCCATGCTAGTTTCAGTTAGTTTCAAGTTTTCAGATCAGAGTATTTCATACAAACACATGCAGACTTCTAACATGCATGTAAAGATAGCAAAGAGCAAACAGACCTCCTTATAGCCATGTGCCCAGCTTAAGAACATGCCAGTGCTGTGAGCCCCATGTGATGGCAGGCCTCTCCTCCCCTTCGGACTTGTTACTCCCTTGCTTTTCTTTACATGTCTCTCTACTTTTAAACATTTCTTCACATGTTTAGCTTACATGATCCTCTAGGGACTTCCTTTTTAATCAGTGCCCCAAACACTTTAATTAGAAATCAAAGAATTTGTGCTACAACCTCAGTGCTTTCTGCTGAGATCTAATGACTCAAGGTCCTTGATATAAAAAGCTAAGATTTGTAAGTATCAGCAATATCCAATTTTCTTGCCTACTTCATCAATACTTAGATAATGAAATAACACATTTACCTCTTTTGGGTCTCTGGATTTCTTCCGATCACCTCCAATTCTGCCAACAGAGATAAAATCTGGGAAAAGTTTACAATAACATATGTAGATTTAAGCAAATTCACTCATCACCTGAATTACTGATATGGTCTCCTGGACGGTCTCTCTGCTTCTGGCCTTACCTCTCTCTCATCTACTCTCCTCTCTAGAGCCACATGGCTATTTCTAAAATGTCAGTTTGTTACTTTTTCCCCTGGCTGAAGTCCCTGTGGTGGCTTCCCACTGAGGAGAAACCCCAAGCTCCTCACAATGACCCAACAGGTCCCTCGTGCTCTGGCCTCTGCTTGTCTCCAGCTCAACTCATCTCGTACTATACCCTTCTCAAATGGCTTGTCATACCATAATTCTTCCTCCACTAAGTCATGCTTTATCTTATCTTTATCCAGACTGTGCCCTTGGTCTAGAACATCCTTATATGTCAGCTTAATCTCACTTCTTCTTAGAGGTCCTCCAAGCCCCCAAAATATGGTTTAGAAGCCCACTGCCTACATGCTAATATAAAACTTTTTGCTTTTATTATCATGGTCTTTTTCATATTGTGTATTATTCTTTTCATGACTTGAATGCTTTAAGGAGGCAGAGCCAGCGTGTCTGGTTCATTTCTTTACTTTTAGCACTTGGCACATAGCTGGACTAGAGGAGGTACTATCCTAACATCTGCAAGAGAAAGTGAAGGAGATGTACCCATTTTAAGGCCTGCTCCAAATGATATTAAAGAGGAGGACCTGTCCAACCTGAGGAATACTTGCCAAAGCTTCCAAACAAGCTCTCTGGGTATTTATCAAAACCCCTTAGGGCACATTCGAGTCCACAGTGGGAGCAGTCGGAAAGAACACATGGGCATGACTTTGGAGAGTAGCTGGATTCATTCTTCCTGACAGTTAATATGAATGACTTTCAAAAGCCTCTAAGGGCCCTACAGCACACCCCCAGAATGATGGAGGAATCAGAAAGTGAAGAAAGTTCTCAATCTGCCATCACACGGTGTAACACTTCGGAACTCTCAGTGAGGAACTGAAGATTCCTCTTCAGTCACAGATCGGGGGCCGAGCCAGATGAACCCTGAGGCAGCTCTTACAGTGCATGTGGTGGTCGTTACAGTGGTAACGTGCAGAGGCGCCCACACGTGAGGCTGCTTTCCAGTGTGAACAAGCATGCTGATGCCCAGCCAGGAAGTGAGGCACACACTGTACCGCTTTGATTTCGTAGAAAGGAAAAAGGCAAGAATATGAAACGCCCGGGGTCTTAGTAACTCGAGGCTGCGGAAAGTGCTCTGATAGTCGCATGAGAAAGCCAGCTACAGGTATTTTGGAAAAACTGCAGTGGAAGCGTGTGATTCATGGTCCACGAGCTAGAATCAAATTCCAAGAACATTCTGTAAGAATTTAGGATTGTGCTACTAAAGAAAACTCCCTTCCCTATGTGAAACAACCTTTCATGGTCTGAACTACTACTAATGGGCTTACACTGAGTAGCCCTGTGAATAAACATTACTTGAGTATTAGATGAGAAACACAAATTATTAGGAATACATTTTAACCCATGGGCAACTCTGAAGGTACATAAGGCAACTCTGCCTTATACTTCTCTCAGTTATTAGTGGTAAAGACTTCTTTTCTAGTTACATTTTTTAAAAGAAAGCCTTTGAAGGGAGGTTGAAGCCAGGTATGACAGCTTAAGAGTGCAGCAGAGAGAAACAAGCCCCAGTTTCAGGTGTACAAGCCAATGGAGCACATTCCAAGCCAGCCAACAGAAAGGCAGGGCTCAGGTTAGGGTCTTACAAGGCTTTAGTGAAAACAGAATGAAATGACTAATGAAGACAGAAAGCTACAGAGGAAACAATACTTGAGGGTAGAAGCCTTTCAACGAGTCAAAGCAGTTGGTGCTCAGATATATTGCCCAGTCTCTAGTGTCAAACTTCGCTGTTTTCTTTTAAAGCTTTCCCAGAACAAACTGCTTACTCACTCAGGCCCTGTCCCACTGATCCATGACAGAAAACCTGCCCTGAGGACAAGACCAGCCCAAATTACTCTCTGAGCACTTGCAATAAAACTTTATAGTTTTATTCATGAAATTTAATTAGAATTTAAGACTGGAGGGAGAATCTGACCAGCTAAAATCTAATCGTTCTAGCTCTGCCATCACATAGTTGTACCCACTTGGACGAATGTGGCACTCTCACACAGGAAAATCTATGAGGAATCAGAATTTCGCTAACAGAACACAGGTGACAGAAGTACCTTGGTGCTCTCTCTTGTGTCTTCAAAGAGCTCCACCTTGAAACTTTCACCATTAAGGGAAATGATGGAAGATGGCTCTGAGTTCTGGAGTTCAGACAGGGTCAAAGCACTGAGCTGCTCTTCCAGGGAAAGAACCAGGGCTTCACTTTTCAGTTCGGTCAGATCCAGGGCCTGAGCAAGATGCAGAAAGGGAACGGGAGCAGGATGGGCAGTTGAGGCAGCAAGCTATATTACTTGCCAGTGAACTGCTGATGACACCTCACATAGCAAAGTGTCTTACAATTTATCTTCAGTATCTCCTCAGAGGAACCTTAATTAAACTGTAACCTTGTAAGTCGCTTCACTAGATTAAAGACAAATCAAATGATGGAACTTTTTAAAGACTTGCCAGACAGATTACACAATTGTTCTACTTCCCAAAGCTAAAACAGCACCATTAATTAAGCTACTGATAGTCAAAATACTACATATCTTCCAAAGAATAACATACTCCTCTTAATTATGGCTGTGCCCCCAATGTAAAGGCACAATTGTGTAAATACCTCAGTTTTCCTAATCAGAAAAACTTAAAAGCCCCAACACTGGTTGACAGCAGAAAAAACTAGTCACTAAATTAGCTTTATGACATCCTAAAATATAAAAGTATTCATAAATGGTTTCCTTTTTTACAAAATGCTCTTTTCCACTCTAAAATAAAGCTTTTTAAAATAAAACAACAAAAACCGTTAACACCATGAGAATTGCCAAGGTCAATAAAGATTAACTGAGGTAAAACAAACAAGCCCCCTTTCCTGCCCCACCAAAACCCTTTCTCCTTGAGCCAGCAGAGTGGATCCCAGGTGCAGAAGACTGCCCTGGACCCTTCTGGGGGCCACGCTGGGGTGCCACGGTTGGGCCTGTCTTACCGACTTGAGCAGAGAAAGATGACAGCAACACTGGCGGAGCCTCAGCAGCTGCGACAGTATGTGGGCGGCGCTGGATCGTTGTGAGCCTGCTGCCACCGCCTGGCCGGGCCCCCTGGACCCAAATTCCTGTACCGCTTCAACAGAGGAAAACAAAACACAGCAAAGAGTACAGGACTTAACATCGAAATATGGGGAAGAATCGCCAACTAAATGAGTTTATTTTCAACTTCTTTGACCTGATCTTCAGGAATATAGTCATAACTCACTTCTATAGCGATTAAGCCTAATGAAATATTGGCTCTTTATAGACTTGCATTGTATTAAAGAAGATTTTAAAAATTTAAGGTTTAGATTACCAGGTCTGATACTCACAGATCAGTATATTTTACTTTGGTTTGAGGTTCCTACCTAAGGTCAAGTCTCTGATAACAAGAATTCACAACCTCCAATTTCTGTAATTTTACCAAATCTGAATCCGCATTTTCATTAGTCATTTGTATTTATGAGTACCCCACTGCTTACCTCTGCTGAATGGATTATCAGGGGTTCTTCCAGACTGGCTGCCTTCACTTTCATGCCCCATTTTTAGATAGGATTGCAGAGCTGACCTGCCTCACATCAAAAAAGAAAATGCACATATAATGGTCACTAAGAGGTTTGCAAAGGTCACTGCTTAACTCTGCTTGCTGTAGGACTTAAATTAATAAATGTAGTAATATTATAAAACATTGTATTTAAAGTCAATTTAATAGCAATTAATATATAGACATTAATGCAAGATAGTGACATTATGAATTAGTACTAGTTAATACAGTATTATAATATTTGCTAAAAAATATAAGGTATACAAAGAGAAAAAAAAAATTCGACTGGGAAATGGAAGTACCAAGTGGGAAAGAGTAAATCTGGAATTCAAGGAAGGACAGGAGTTTCAGAGGAAGTACAAAGTACAAAGATGACAAGGATTACAGAGCAGTTTTTTTTTAAGTTCCAGCGAGATGCTGGATAACAGGCCAAAGGTCAAAGAAATGTTCCTTTCTAATATGGTCCCCTGAGGACCAGACAGACATGGTGTATGGTGACCACAGCCTAAAACTTCTATGCAAAGAAGCCAAAGAATAGGTTCATTGTGTACATAAGACAGAAGTGTGGTAGGAAGTGGGTAAGGAGAGAGAAAGGAAGAATAAAGAAAAAAAGAATACAGATATCTGACGTAGCAATAATACCATAAATAGAGTTTGAGGACACTTGATCCTTGACTCATTCCTAAGCAATGACAGGAACAAAACAGAATATATGTGGGGAGGTGCTTCTTCATGGCACATACCTTGATCTTGCAAAAAGGACACTGTAAACAGCCTCTTCATCTTCAGAAAGCTTTAAATGGTGCAGCTGAAATTTACGCTGGGGCAACAGCACCTAGAGAAGTGGAAGAAGGCGGCTGGGATGAAGTCATACAAATTAACTGAGTGTTATTACAACACTGAGGAAATTCCGCAGCAGACACTGAAATTGTAGTTGAGCCCTGGACAGCAGCTTCCACCCTTCCCTAAAAATAGGACTGCCCGACCACACAGCCCAACAAGGACAGCTGCGACACAGACACCGGGCAGCAACGCCAGGGCCTCCTCACAGGGACACAGGAGGCTCAGCTCCGGCTCCTGAAGCAGCAGCGGCTGTCCTACCCAAGACAAGGACAGGGTCATCTCCTTCCCTAGCCTCCCCCAAGGACATGTGTAAGTGAGATTACCAAGGGCTTGCCGGTGGAGTCTAGCTGGTCTTTTGTTCTCCTCAGCAAAAGGCTCTTGGTTAAAATACTTAACCGTTCTCTTCCTTTCTCTGAACCGGTGTCAACCTGACTCTTCCACAGAGCGTACTCATCAAATGGAGAACAATGGAGAAATCTTTTGTTGGGGAAGAAGGACAGAGAGTAGGAAAGAAGTATAGGAGCATGAAGTAAAGGTTCAAATAAGATGAAAAGCAAATCAGACTTTCTGTTACATCTGTCATGCAATGATTTTTAAAAGTGAATTTCAAAGTAAAGATCAAAGAGACCCAAGTTAATAATGAAAACCACATTGTAAAAATATAAATTTTCTCATTAACAATGTCTGTATCATTACAATAGAAGATATAACCAATAGCTAGTATTTATTCCTAAAGCTTCAAAGGCTAATAAAGAAATTCCATATCCCTTTATGGGCTGACTCGAATAAAAGCAAGTATTTTAAAATCAGCATTGTTTTCTGTTTGCTTAAAAAAATTGTGGTCCTGATCCTCGGCCATAAGTTTTAAAGCAGAAGTAGCCCAAAATATTCACTAAAGATGACTTTCCTTTAATTTATCCTATATTTTTCCATATATAGGAGCTGGATGTAATCAAAGCCCTACATCAGCCAATCAACAGATTATTTTCTCATAAATATTAATTCTTTTGCCTTTTAAAGGTTAACCAGCTTGCCATCTGCTACATGAGTTAACCTGGCACACCAGAGCTTTATCATGAGATATAAAACAGTTATGAAGGGTTTCCAAGACCGTTCCTATTTACATAATCCCTAAGAGTTTACTCACTTCAACAGAGAATACATGTCCAACAAGTTGTTTTGAATGGGGGTTCCAGTGACAGCCCAGCGGGTGTGGGCTTGTAGTTTACAGACTGCTATGGACGTCTGCACACGGGGATTCTTAACATTGTGAGCTTCATCCAGTATGATTCGAGCCCAGACTATTCGAAGCAAAGGTGTTGAAATACCCTGGAAGAAATGCAAGTGAAACCCAATGACAGAATGGTAAAATGTCCATGTCGTCAAGGTAAAGGGTAGTACCTTTAAGTTTTAGGGCTTAGATTGGGTACACTCAGATGAGATTTAAGCTTAAGAAACCAAGAGTGGAAACGCTCAGTGGGTACATAAACAAATCACTTGAGAGTCCCAATCCTTGAGATTAAGATGCTTAAGAGTAAAATGTTTTCTAACTTGAGTTTTTATGTATTCTTTCAACCCACTTTTGAGCAATGGCTATGGGTCAGGACAACGCCAGGTGTTGAGCCTGGAATTGCACTCATTCAGTAAATATTTACTCAATTTTACTCGATTTACAAAAATTCACTGAAAATGTCCTTAAAGCCAATTTTATATACAAGATACTAAGCCAGATATAAAGGACAGCTCCTATGTTCAAGGATTTCACAGTCTAGCACAGAAGAAAAACAAACATAAAATTAATTAGAGCACAAAGCATATACATTATATTATATTGCACTAGATAATTCAACACACGGCAGAAGGAATCCACTTGGTTTATTCACTGCTGTACCCCTGATACGACAGCATCTGGCACAAGGTATTTCCTCCATACTTGCTAAATAAATGGTGTCATAACAATTAACTTGGAAAGAGGAATGGAGGCAAAGCAGTCCATTCAGAGGGGAGACCAAAGGCACAGCAATGGGACAGAGCATGGCAGGGGAGCTCATGGCCCTTGGAGTGATGGGCCATGAGGTGTCACATGGAAGGCTGAGTGTAGGGCCACGCAAGCAGGGCAAGATCACAGAAAGCTGCATATATCATGGAAGGTAATTAGGGCTTTTTCCAGAAAGCAACGGAGAACCATTGAGGAACCTGAAAAGTTAGTCATCTGCAAGAAGTCGGAGTTGGTCTGACTGGATAAGCATTCTAGAGCTCTCCCCAAATACGGGGATCTGTGAATATCCTATTGGACTAAAAATTAAAACACTTGCAAAAGATTACTTCTTGAAACTACACTATATTATCAGGAGAAAAACACCCCACAATTAACTATGCAATAAAGCCACTACGCTACCTAACTGAGACTAGCTTGGGTGCACTAGCAAACGTTCAGACTTATTCCCTGGTGATCATTTAGGCTCTGGCCTTTGGAGCCTTATTATTTGCAACCCATTTTCCTGGGAGATCGAGGAGAGAAAAGGAGTGACGGCTAAATACCACAAGTACTAAAATTCTTGTCTTCAACACTAAATCTAAAAAGTGTTCTAGGAGTATACCCCAAAGACTCTAAAATAAAAATTGCAATGAGTGAGGCCCTCCTAGAGTCATGTGATTACAATTGCAATGTGGTTACCATTAGTCCAAAAAACTATCTAGTGTGCCAAACCTCAACCTTCCTCAGAGATTATCTAGAATAAATGAGAAGAACAGAGGAAAGAGCTCTTTATTTTCGAACCTCTAGGACATTCCTGACTTTACAGGAAGGTACCTTTGCTATCTCTTACGCCGCAGGAAGACTCAGGTTACAGGAGATGTGGCTCCAACTTTACTTCCCTGGCAGCGACCTAGACTCACCTCCACACTGAGCTTTGCACCTGGGATCACTCCCTCTTGCTTCTCTGTGGGAACCTCCTTGGCCAGAAGGCTATAGGTAGTGATCACGATGTCGTATGTAGACAGGCTGCATAGACACAACACAAAGCAGTCAGTAACCAATCCCTCTACCACTCTGACAACAAGAGGCAGAGTTGATCCCTTTATAAAAAGGCCTATGGCTGGAGGGACAGATGGAAGAAGTCATTAACTGATGTCTTAATCCAGACATACGATTTTGAAGAGGTAAGTTTTACTCACTTGGCTTCCTTATCTCTTTACCTGTGATCATTTTTACAGTCTACTCACTGTAGCTAAAACAACCCCCCTCTTTCCAGCCAATGAGTCAGAAAGAAAAGTCTCTGGAGTCATATTAAGCTTGATATGATCTCTCAAAAACAGGAAGGATGCCTGGGCATTAACATTCAGTAATGATTTGAGAAAGATGATGCTAAAATCTTGGGGAAGTGAGAAACTCTCAAAGCACTGTTCACTGAACACCAGTGATGCTTTCTCCTCCTCATTCTACAGTGGATTTGTGAAAACCTATTACTCCAGCTTTGACTTTGGGGTATAAAAATACATGCTGTTAACTTTCAGTTTATCTTGCCTATACCGTATACATGTAAAGATCCTTAATAAAAGGCACAAATCTTTTTCGAATGAAGCTTAATACCGTGTACTAGAAAGAATGTTAATAAATATTTTTAATAAACACAATATGCTTAATTCAGAGAGGCAGCGCTGTATTCATGCTCCCTTGGATAAAAAAGAACGGCTGACCCTTGAACAACACAGGGGTTGGGGAGTTAATTCCCATGCAGTCGGAAATCTGCATATAACTTTTAACTCCTCTAAAACTATCAACAGCTTACTGATGACTGGAAGCCCTACTGGTAACATGAATTAACACATTTTGTGTGTTATATGTATCATATATTGTATTCTTACAATAAAGCGAGCTAGAGAGTCTTTTCAAACTGTCATAAATCTCCAAAAACTTTTCCACTATATTGATCGAAAAAAGTCCACATATTAAGTAGACCCATTCACTTCAAACTTGTGTTGCTCAAGGGCCAACTGTATAATTGAGAGTGATTCTAACCCATCACTTGTCCATTCTGCATACCAAACCAGGTATGATCAAAGTGAAGATAAGTGAGATACAATTTATTTCTAAATAAAAATCTAGAACAAAGGCAGGCCACTTGACACTGCTGCCCAGCTACCTTTCGTCTGCAGAAGTAACCAGGAATCATGAGAGTTGCTGTGTTCTAACACCGAGGGACACCAATTTGGCAATTTATCCCTGAAAGACTACTGCCCCCTTTTTTATGAGATAAATTATCCAATATTCAAGATTGGGGAAAAAGACTGCTTTATTTAGAAGCAGGAACAACTCTGTTCTTGACTAGTTGAGCAAGTATTTAACCCAGACAATCATATAACCATCAGAACAAAAACCAGTTCCTTTAAAGCCAAAAGACAGAGACTACCACTAAAACCACCATCTAGGGGAACATTTTCATTCCTCTTTCCTTATCACCCCTTCAGGAATTCAAGTAGGTCTAATCCTAAACTCTTGAATTTGAAACTCCTAAAATGGTTCATATATGAAACATACAGCTATAAAAATATAATGAGCCTATATCAACGAATCATTATTATTCTAACAAGATGCCCTGTAAGACTAAGCTAGTTCCATTCACACTACCAGAAAAAGAATGTGACTTTGGAAGAAGAAATTCATCAATTATGAAATGACTGTGACATATCCTATTTTACCAGGGGAATGCCGAGAAGTCAGGCATCACAGGCCAACACACATGGCAGCTTCCGTGGACGACAGTGACATGGATATAGCAAAAGAACACCATTCGTTCTCAAGATGCACCTCTGACAACAGGTGAAGACTTGTGATAAGAGTGACTTTGGTCTTCACAAACATCAATAGTCCTGATGAAATGAAGCCTCAGGGAGAGCAGGGAAGGTTACTATGTCCCCTTAAGCCAAGGTGCTGAGCACCTCGTAACAACTGCACTATTTCTGCACTTACACTTTTGCACGTTGATCCCGGTTTGGCCCATGATAGAGATAGACTCGCAGTCTGTTGCTGCTCACGTGTTTCTCTACCTCCTTTTTCCAATGATGGATCAGGGAAGCTGGACAGACGATTAGTGTTCCATGGGAAGTGAACTCAGAGGAGTCTTGAGTGGAAAAAAATCAACACCTTGTTACACTCATGAAAGAGTCTTTAAATTTTAAAGGCAGTACCTCCTTATCTTGACTTTTATTCCTTCAGTCAATATCTTTAACAACTGCTATTTCTACACATAGTTTATAGCAGAACAAAAATAGAAGAGATGGTCTGTTAACTCGAAACACTTAATTTTCTTCATTTTCCCTATAAAAATGTTAGAGAGAGGGGCTGAAGAGCACAAAGTGGGTAGTACACGACCTCAGTCTAAAAAAACAGTGCACTCTCACAGCGACCAGGAGGTAGAAACTGGATCATTTCCTAATTTGTCCTGAGTTGATGCAATTCAGAGGAGCATTATGGTTTTTTTCTGGAAAGCATAACTTAATTATATCCACATTAAAATGTAAGGACAAAAACCGCTCAAACAAGCAAACATTACTTTGGGAACAGTTAGTAATGGAGTACTCGTGCGACTGCCACCTCACCCCTCTGCGTGAGTGCACGTGCACACGCGTGGGCTACTCCACGTGGACACAGGACGTAGCTGTACTGGTGGTCATTAGACGTCAGCGAGCAGACAGCCACAGATTTTTTTAACTATCTTAACCAACTGAGAAACATACTTGGCAACTTACACTGTGGCGTTATCTACATGTAATATATGGAACCTGCAGTACATAAATATTACATTTTTGAAAACAGAGGCTGAAATAAGATAAATATTATCTAGAGTTTAGAAATTTCTGTATTTCAGAATCATAGACATGGGCTTTTGCTATGGTGGCTGAAATCTGAATTTGTGACAGCTCTTCCTTAAAAAAATATTAACTAATTTGGATCTACCCTGCAGTTATGACCTCAACATTAACAGAAATAATCATTATGTTTAAACTAAAGTCTTCTAGAGCCTTAGCTTTCTCCATAAAACTTTTTCTAATCATAGGTCATGCTAAGTTTACATTAGAAGGGAAAAATGATCACTTATAATTAGCACATTCAGCCTCAGAAATGACACCACAGGAAAGTAGTCTAATACAGATTTTACAGTAGATTAATTATGAACAAATGTGTCCTTATACAGCTTAAACATCTCCTCTCTGCTGGCTCAAATGATTTAGCAAAGGGCAGGCTATTAAGGCACTTGTCTACCATCTTTGGAAAGCCAAGTCAAAGCTGTGTTTTTATTCTTCTCTTTGTTTTTCTCTCGATTCCTCTGGGCCAGGATGAGAGCAATCATTGTCAGGGTTTTTCCTAATCCCATATCATCGGCTGGAAAATAAAAACAAAAATCAGACAGTTCGTTACTTAGAGAAATCAATCAACTTAGCTCAGGAGCAGAAAGTACGGTGGACATCAGCCCTTTTTCTCTTTGCTGTCAGTGCCAGCCCAGTCACTATTCCTTGCCTACCCTACTGAATACTTCATCTTTCTTATTAAAATGTACTCTAGCTCTTGCTATTCATTTTGAGATCTAGAGCAAAGACATTTACTATGACTTTGTAAAACTTAAAACCTATTGTTCAGATCTTATTCTAGTCCCCATGTTATACTGTTACTTACCCAATGCATCCCTTGACAGCTACCTCAGTTTGATGACACTGCCTAGTCCTTCTTATCCCGCCAAAGCAAAAAGATCCAGTAGTTACATCCTATGACCTATTTCACTGATGCTACCACATTCCTGGAGTTAGTTAACTCAGAACAGTCCTCCTAAATTCCCTTAACCTATTCCTCAGAGGGGCATAAATGAACACTTTTTGGGTACTGCCACTATACCAGTCCCTGAATCTATCTGATTTTCTATTTATACCCTATCAAATGTTGTTATCTTCATTTTAAGTTTAATCATTCTGACATAAGCAGAAGTAACATGTGACAGCATGGGTTCTGGTTCAAATTCTGGCTCTGCCACTGTGCAGAGTAACCACAGTAGGCCTGAGAACTAGGAAAGGCCTGCTGCAAGGTCAGCCCCTGGCTGGCATCTGGCAACTAGCAGGTAAGAGGTTTCCCAATGCCCACAAGAGTGGCTCACTGTGCCTGAATGGTGTACAAACAATACGGTTTATGCTGAAGATCTGCTTTCCTTCTGGGAGTATGCAATTTCAGTACCTACCAGGCTAACGCTGCCAATGTGACCAGCCCCCAGTAAAAACTTTGGGCACAAGCTTCCCTAGCTGGCACCATTTACATGTGTTGTCACAGTTCACTGCTGGGAGAATTCAGTAGCCCCTGTGTGACTCCAATGGGAAAGGCCTCTGGAGGCTTGCACCTGGTCCCCTAAACATATGCCTTTCCCCTTTGCTGATTTTGATTTCTAACAACTCAAAATAACTTTTCTTTTCCATAATAAGTTACAGCCATAAGTATGACTCTGTATGTTGTGTGTCTTCCTAGTATATCACTGATCCTGGAAGTGGTCTTGGGGACCCCCAAACCAGACCCTTGGCCACAGAGAACATTTATCATGTTTTCTAGAAGTTGAGTTTTTAGTTGGACAAGTGCCCAAAGCAGAGCCTGGAAAACTTGCTTTCTGGGCTCCCCCGCAGTGAAGGTGCCAGCACATGGCCCAGCTCTATAGAACACACGGGCTCACACAGGACTCTGATGGAGATGTGAGCAATTTTAGAAAAGAGGCCCCCTCTGAAATCCTCTCTGCAGGACAGGATGGAGACAAAAGTGCCTGAGTTTGGGGTGGCAATGTTTTCCTTCAGTGCTTGACGGAACCAAGTAGCCACAGCGGTTTCCACTGGACACTGTTTATTACTTGGCTCTGGCAATGCTCCTAGAAGTCTGGCCTCCAGCCTGGCTCTCTGCATGTCCCACAGAGTCCCTGTGCCACCGCAGAATAAACTGCTCAATCAGCCAGTCGGCGTCTCCTGCTTGCTATGTACTCTCGGTTATACTCTACTTGACCATTCTATATCTCAGTTTTCCCATCTGTAAAAGGGGGCATTACAGTACCGACCCCCCAGAGTTGCTGAAAGGATTGAATGAAACAATACAATATGTATGTTGGGTCTCATCATAATACCAGACTTACCCAGAATTCCTCCATGTGGCTTCTGGCTTTCCCGCCATAGTAACCAGGCTAATGCCTGCTTCTGGTGCAGTAGCAAAGGGACCTGACAAGGGTAATGACCACAGGTTTAGTATAAATTCCTCGTGACTGGCTACACTGGATCCTGGCTACATGGACTCCACACTCTTATTCATATTTTCTGCAAGTGATCCTCCCAAAATTCTAGTTGTCACAGAAACTACTCACTGCACCTTGAAGCCCCTGCCTCCATCCTCTCACCTAGGGTGTCCCTGGTCTGCCCGGGACAGCTGTGATTTGTGTCCCCAGCCCAGCATGTTTACCAAGCGCCCCCTCACTCACTCTCCAGTGAGAGCCCTGGTTTGCTTTTTCAGCCAAAGTCAGTTTCGACTGCTTGCAACCACCACCTGCGTCTGGTCACCTTCCACCTACCCGCCACTCTCTTGGCTTTTCCTCATCATCTCTTATATCCGACCCTCCTCTCATAGCAGCGTCCCAGCCTGCACTGCCAGTCACACATTTCAGTGGCCCTTTTCCTGGTGTCACCCTTCTGGTCCTTTCTTACCCCAGTCTATCTTGTATCCTGTGACAAAAATAATCTTCATTAAATACCCCTGTTCAAAGTCCCACTGTGATTCCATAAGTATCACTTGAGCTAGCTCCTTCCCCAGTGCCAGGCTCCAAGCCAGGGAGTCTCCTACCCAGGAGTGTCACCTGCTGCCCCCGGCTACGGTACCACTGTCACCAATGCTCACTTGAGAACACCCGTCAGTGTACCTCGCTCTCCCCACCCGTCCAACAGGAGTGTGTTAGGTGTGCAGCTTCATTAAGGCACAAAGAAACAGGTAACAGATAATCTGACTTAGAATAACTTTTCCTTAATTTCGAACCCTTTTGCCATTTGTACCCAGTCTCTAGTACGTGCACATCTTTATCTTTGTCTTCAAGTCATTTTCTAATGCTTCTGTATACGACATACATGCACTTTCACCCCAACTAGTTCATTAAAAGCAGCAATTCCTCTGTATCCTTGTGGCACCTATTGAAGCTCAATAAATGGATCCTTTACTACAATAGACATGGATACCTTTAGGACTTCAAGGAAAAGAGTGATTTTTCTTTTTCCTGACTGCTAAACAGAAAAGGAAAAAATAGTGCAAGGGAAGCCACAGAAGCATTATCAGTAAGATGATCAGAGTGGCACTGTCAGGCAGCTCCACAGGAATCTTGCTCTTATGGGTGCTGGGACACTGTCAGAGGACCCTCTGTACTGTGCGTCTTCCTCGGCTCACCTTCAGCCCAGCTGGGTCCTCTGCCACGGCAGTGTCACCAGGACGTGACTCAAGTGATTGATGCAGCTCATCAATGGCTTCGCTTATGATTTTCCACACTGCAGGAGGGCCACGTTGGTTTGTATGGCCTGCATACAAAGAGGTGTTACCACCTAAAATAAAGGTGTCACCACTGTTATGTCCTGGCTATTGCTGCAAAAATGCAATTCATTATTTGCCAGATAATCAATCTGTACAGACCATGGTTTCCTGCCTCCAGATTATCCTCGCTTCACAGGCTTGTCTATCTGCATTCTGTTTTTGTTTTGGTTTTGGTCACATAATTATTATAATAAAGGACTAACAGAAAGTGTAATGAAAAACTAAGCCAACCCATAACATTTTTGATAGTTTATTCTTCCTCAGCATTGAACAGGTGGCAAGGGAAAAGTAATGCCATCATTATTTTAGGAAGATTAAGATCTCTAGGGCTGGAAACCAAGAAGAAAAGCCAGCAATAGGAAAGGTCAAGGCAGCAGAGGAAGGCCACTGAAGTACAGGCAGGTGGGGAGAGGCAGCCGGGACGCACCCACTCCAGGCCGCCGGCTCTGCAGCAAGGACGCGCCATGCGGCCGCCTCACTCACTCTACGCAGGGAACTGCTCTGCGGGCACCGCAGCTACTGGCAATTTGAAGGACTAAGTATCCTAAATAAGGTGTTTCTAGACAAATGAAAATTATTTAAATGTTAAGATGTTTTTAAAGGAAAAGTGATCTTAATGGAATTCTTTCCAAAACACATTACATACTTTCTTAATAACCTAACATAACTTAATTTTCCTGTAGGTAACTCAGTCACCATTATGATTACTGAACGCTGCTGTCACACAGCAATGTCCTCAAAACAGTCCTGAGCAGTCATGACTATTATGCAACTTTAACAAGCACATTTTCTCTGGACCCTTTTAAAATGACTTTAGCTTCATTTGGCACTGAGTCTATTTCTTACTCCCAGTTAACTACTCTCCTCAACTCTCTCCCCTACCCTTTTCTGTATCTCCAGCAGTTCTCAACTGGGAGAACACTGGCTTTAGCTTTTCTAGCCACTGCCAGCCAACCTCAGCTCCTGTCTCCTGATCAGTGAACCAACCAAATGCATTACTAACTTGAGGCCCCACTTGCAGCTCCTTCCAAATTCCATGTTTTCTGGAAAGTTCAGGAGGGAAACACTCATTTAAACAGGGTGTTACTGCTCTCTGCAGGCCTACTGGTCACAAGCTCTCCTCATGTTACTCCTCTGCTCTGCCTTCACACACATACACAGAAGGACACAAAAGGGTCTCCCTACCTCAGCATGACTTGAGTTTGAGTTTTCAGTCACACACATTTACTGATGACTCCCATGTGCCAACCACTGGGCTGACTGACCAAGATCCCTGAACCGAACAGATATAGTCTCTGTCATCAGAGATCCAAACAGCGTTGCACAGAGCTCAGCCGAGTACCACAACCCTCAGCATACAGAAAACTTACAAACCAGAAATGGTTTCTCCCCTCACACAGGCATAAAGATGTAACTCACAGGCGCAGTTCACACCGGGACCAGTTCACCCTTGGATCTCACCTCTGGAGCACGGACTGGATGCTCCAGCAGCCACCTGGCAGGCAGCCTGGATTCCCACAGAAGCCGGAGGCTGGAGATCCTGCCTCGGCAGGGCTTTGGGGGGCACCAAGTCGGAAGAGTCTGTGGTCGTTTGGGTGGAGTTACTCGGCTGTGGTTCTCGAGTGGTACTCCTCTCATTACTGCCTGCTCAAAGAACAAGGGAAGAACAGATTAACGTTCAGAAAAGTGAACGAAATGTATGTGTAAGGTGAGGTCGAGAGAGGACAGGATCACCACCCTTCCGATGAGCTGGGGAGAAGTCACTGGGAAGAGCAGTATGTAAACAGTTTCTTAAACAATTGGAAAGAGACTTGAGTCCACAGGAAATAGGAGGAGGTTTTTTATAAAGCACAAGTATAATTTAAAAGAAAAGCTCAGCAGCAGATAATAAAACAGAAAAGTAAATGAATCAACAACTTCTTTATTGAATGGCTTCTTGAGTGTCTGGTGTAAAGTTCATGCTTTACCTTGTCCTGGTGTGTGACCACTTTACCTTGCTCTGGGGGGAGGGCGAGAGCACCGAGGGCTTCCTCCAACTCCTCGATCTGCTTAAGCAACCTCTGACCCTGGTCTGGAAGAGCCTGGATGTTCACTGATGCCAGTGTGCTCTGAAAAACAGATCCTGTAAGATGGATCTCTCAAGTTGTCAGAAAGATAGTTCCAGATTAAAATAGCCTAAAATGCTCAAACTCTGAAATTGTGGTCAATTAACGTATGTGTGAAACCAACTTTTCTTTTTTAAACACCAGCTGACTTGCCAATCCTGAAACTATATATAAACAAAGGAAAAGGCAGAAATGACACATCCACCTAGGGAACTTTCCTCACATTAACTATGCAGTTTCTTTGCAGAATCCCGTACCTGCATGCAGCAAGCAATGCTCTGACCTTAACAACAAAACACAAGTCAGGAGTTACCTTCTTCTGTTTCAGTTGTGTTGTGAGGGACACACGCTGGGCTGCTGGGTCTGGAGGTTCCACTTTCTTGGAAACACCTGAGGCAGGAGATATTTTTCTTTGCACACTCTGACTAGGCACTTTCATGGTCTCCTTCTGCGAGTCCAGACTCAAGTCCAAGAATAAGGAAGGCTTAGAGGAAACAAAGCCACCAACATCCTCCCCACCATTACTACTGCTTGTGTTGGCCTCCTGTCTCCATCCCAGGGGATGCTCTGCGGCCAGTGGTGCTGTCCGGGCAGCTGGGCCTTTTGGAGCAGGCACGTCCCGAGGCACTGGCTGCACCTGGACGTGCCCCTGGAGCAGCGCCCTCTGAATGGTCCGTGTGTCTGGGCCACCCTCTGCCTTGGGTCCTCTAGCCTCCTGGCTCTGGGGGTGCTTTCTGCTGAGGTGTTCCCCTTTCCGGGGCTTGCATATGGAGATTTGACTGAGAATGATGGGAGGCAAAGGCCTGATTTCCTTTTGTCTCAGAGGTTCTGGTTCGTTTTTCACACAGTGACTCTCACCCTGTGATTTCTCCTGAGAAGCCACAGACGGTTTGCTCAGCTCATTACCACGGCACTCCTTGGATTTAGTCTCAACAAGATTCCTTTCCTGCACCCCATCATTCCCCTTTGTGTCCCTCTGGGACTCTGGTTTCTCCCCTCGCTGCTGCTCTGGAACTGCACATGGCTGCTTCTGCATCACCAGGCCAGAGGAGGGCTCCTTCTCCACCCGGCACTTAGAGGCAGGCTTCTGTTCCTTCTTTTGATCCTTTTCCCTTTGCGTCCTGTCAGCCATCTTTTCCTCATCTTCACCTTTAAGGAACTGTTTCCAGAGAGAAGGTTCTTGATTCTTGTCAAGGACCTTGAATGGGTTTCTCTGCTGGTTGGAAGAACAATGAAATGGCTCAGAAGCACACTGAGACTTTTTGGTTACAGAATTTTCTTTGGAATTAGGATCCTAAAAAACAAAGAAAATAATCTTAATATAAAATAGTAATGCAACCTTCCTATCTAAAATGCCTTTTTTCCCACAGGAAATGGAAGGAGAGAAGAAGCAGTGTGATATTGCTAACCATTCTCAACAGTAACCTTCAGTGCTTGGTTCCTTCCGTCCACAATCACTGCTTTTTCCAGGTCTCAGAGAAAAGCAGTGACCAAATCCAAGTGCTCTGCGCTAGCAGAAGCCACAGTGTGTAAAACTGTGGTCTCAAGAAGAACTCTTCCCCAGACCTAAACAATGTCCTATGCTTGCTTTGATTTTGGCCTTAGGAATGTTTCACTGTGGGGATCTGGAATCACAAGTTCAACCTATACCACTAACCAAAATAAGTCTTGTCCCCTCCCTAGGTTTAGCTCTTCATGGACTGAACACCTGGAGGTCTTTCCTAATTCTCACATTCTAGGAGCTTGTGAGTTATACCAGTATCTAGGAGATATCTGTCTATAAAAAGATGCTAAGTTAGCCAAGTGAATCCAAATTTCCTCTAAATAGGAGAATACTGATACATTTAAGACCTCAAAAAATATTTAAGTGAAATAGGAAGCAAATAACTTTATCTTAAATATAACCAAATAGTCCTTTGAATTAAAAATCCCAACAGGGTCTACCTTGCTTAAAGAAAAAAATCTCCCAGAGATAGTGTAATGAAGACCAACCAGTTTATACTAGACTTAGAGGTCTCTTCAGGTGATGCCGCAGATTGAACGGTCTTCACATAGCAAGTTCAAAACATGCGGATAATTCCTACCTGCCATGGGATATTTCCACACCACTGCTTCCCCTCTGCCTTACTTCTGACACACCGGAAGAACAATCTAGTGAAGTATAAAACACAAATAACCAAGGCTGTGAAAATCCATTAAAACAAGAGATAAATTTGTTTTCAATTCAAGAAAACATCGTGCAACTATTTTGATACCGGTTTTGAAAGGTCCTTTGACTGATTACTCTTATATGTACCTTAAAAAATTCTTTACTGAACAGGTATTTGTAAGTCTGAGAAGTGAAAGAATAGACATATCATGGCAACCAGAGGATATATATGGCCAGGTTAAGTCATTTAACTCTGTAAAGAATGACTAAAATGGCAACACTGATCAGCAATGGCTGCTAAAATTAGAAAACGGGGGAAAACCAGACATTACACTGTCAACAATGGGAAGCCACAATACTACCTAATGAGGTAGGAAAAAAAACAAAACCTAGCCAAAAGCCAAACCAGAACAAACTTACCTGGATCTGGTCAAGGCCCTAGATCCAATTACCAATTTACAGGAAATACCAACAACAGAATACATAAAACTAGACCAGGGGATACAATTTGTAAAACCTTGACAATGGGAAATGCTGTATGACAAACAATGTGTTGCTTCAACAAATGAATTACAATGGAGAGAAAAAGATGGAGAGGAAACTTAAAGAGACCTAAAAGGCCTATCAATTAATTGCTATTTGGAGACCTTACTTGGATCTTGAGTTAAACAAATAAACAAATGCTATTAGAAAATAAACTATGACATGTATGAATCTATTAGAAATTTATACTCCAACTGGTTAAAAAAAAAAGAGTATCTTTTAGAGCTATATACAGATATATTTACAGATGTTCCCTGGGATCTATACCAAAATATGGCAGGAGCTGGAGGCTTAAGTGGGTAGGTATGTATGAAACAAGATTAGATTACTGAGCTGGTAATTGTTAAAGCTCATGTGCTGCCTTATTCTATCCTGTCCACTTTTGTATTTATTTGCAATTTTCCATTTTTAAAAAAGATTGAATACAAACTTATATCCCAGTGCAAGATTGTCCCTGTACACACAAGGCTACACTCCAGCTATGCAGAAATGGCTACACTTCCCCACTTCCAAATTAAACCATGCTCTCTAGAGCCTACTGAATATTCATGCATACGTCCCTCCATTCAGAGGATATCCTCTCTATGCCTATGTGCCCACCACTTCCCCCATCACCAGCTGTCCAAGTCCTACAGGTCCCTCACCTTCCAGTTTAAGTCATACCTCCTCTGCAAGGTTCTCCCATGTTCCCTTCCCTGTTCATGCATCACACTGTTTCTGTATTTTTGTTGCATTTAGTTGTATTACACTTGCATCTGCCTGTCTGCCTATCTTCTCAGCAAGCATAAGGCAATAACCATATTATCTCTTTACTCCCAATTATGCCTCACTTTTGTACATAATCATGAAGTATCACTGAATTAAACAGAACCAAGTGATCTTCTCCTACTCAAAATGACTACTCAGAAACATTTAATCATTTAAATAAGAGCTTTCAAAATACATATTTCATTTAATTGTTTAAACAAGTAATATAGCTAATCAAAAAGTATAAAATGGCCCCCACCATGGCCTATCCGCCAAGTTCACATCCCTCCCAAGTAACCATTCCTATTAGCTTTCTATTTACCTTTCCAGAGATTTTTAAAATATATATTCAGATCAATATATATATTCTTTATTTCTTCCTTTCCTACACAAATGGGTAGCAGAGTATACATATAACTAAATACTTTATTTTACTTAGCAATATGTCTTGGAGATTTTTCTGTTAAGAACATACGCATAAAACTGAAGGAACAAACAGCAGCAGACTCACAGACTCCAAGAAGGGGCTAGTGGTTACCAAAGGGGAGGGGTGTGGGAGGGCGGGTGGGGAGGGAGGGAGAAGGGGATTGAGAGGTATTATGATTGGCACACATGTTGTCAGGGGGGAGGGGGGTCATGGGGAAAACAGTGTAGCACAGAGAAGGCAAATAGTGACTCTGTGGCACCTTTCTACACTGATGGACAGTGACTGCAGTGGGGTATGGGGAGGACTTGATAATATGGGTGAATGTAGTAACCACATTGTTTTTCATGTAAAACCTTCCTAAGAGTGTATATCAATAATACCTTAATAAAAAATAAAAAGAACATATGCATAAAGGGTTATCATGCATACACACACACATACAAACACTATTTTTAACAGCTGCGCAGTTTTTTATACAGTGGCAGTTTTCCACTATATGGATGTTCCAACCAGACCTCCCCCTTGATGGACAGTTTGTTTTTTAGCAAAGGACTGGAAACAACCAATGTCACAACAAATCACCTTTTGCACATGGCATTTCACATGGGTTTTAATATACCTTTAAGGTAATTCCTTATTGTTCATATTGTGTATTAGGGCCTGTTATTTTTCCTGATCAATTAGTTTCCTGATTTTATTTATTGGTTCTTTTTTCTGTTTTCTAACTCACTGAATTCAATCTTTACCTACATTAATTCCTTCTTTCTCCTGTCTTTAAATTCTTGTTCTTTTACTAACTTCTTAAATTAGTCCTATGATACACAACATGAATCCTATCAGTCTGAGTCCTAATTAAAAATGAGTCCTGAGCAGGTCTCGATCCCTCGATGTTATCACTTCACCTGGACATGTAAGCAAAGAGAACAAGTCCATTTTGGGACAAGTACTCCATAAAGTCAAGCTAAAAAGAAGACAGGTCCAGCCCCTCTAGTACAAACTCACAAATTTTCCATTCACAATTTTTAAAAAATTTACTGGTTCTCTTTCATTTTTCTCATTACAATAGCATATTGTATTGAACATATGTAATAAAATTCCTGAAATACTCTGAATGCATAAAAATTCAAAGAACTGGCTACTATTAAAGAGTACTACTACTTATCAAAATAAATCAAGAACAAATTATTTAAAGTATATCAAGTATTTGAAATCTTTACTGAAATAACATTTCATAGTATCTATTTTAAAGCCTAAGCCACTAAACTTTCAGAAGTCAAGACTTCGAGGAAGAAGGAAGAAAACATCACACATTGGGCATCTCCTATGTACTAGGCATAGTACTAACAATCACTAATTCACTCTTGATGACCACCTTGCTTATTCCTGTATTCACACTCCTATTCATGTCCCAGAACTCTTCCTCGTCCTTTTCTCTGTCCAGATTTTAAAGGTCATTCAAGGCCAATTTCAAGTCTCAGTTCCTCTACTTTCTCAGTAACTTTCAGGAGCCTATTCCCTCACTGTAGGTCTTACAGTCACAGACGCATCTGGCATTTGAACACACCAATGCAGCACTCTAACATGTGCCTACTACACTGCTCACCAATGCTGCATGTCTAACACTTATCCAAACTGTGTCACAGGGATGACATAGGGATGAACCCTTAGGAATATGGGTCACTTCCTTATATGCTCTAGCACTGGAAAAACATATAGCTGGACTTCTACCTCATTCTTCTTTGTTAAAATTCAAGGTGGAACAAAAATGTACATGTAAAAACTGAAACTGTAAATGTTGTAGAAAAAAAAGACACAAATGTTTTTATAATTCGAAAGTGAAGAAGGCTTTTTTAAGCATGACATAATGCTCTGCAACCAAGAGATAAAGGACTTAAGTAATTTTGACTACATGAAAGTTTTCCACTTCCATCTGGTAAAAATATTATTACCAAAGTTGTAAGACAAAAGGCAAACTGGGAAAAGTGATTTCTACACATAACAAAGGGCTATTATCCTCTACCAGCATGGATCACTTCTACTGTACAGCGCACACTGCATGACACTCTGTATAATGTACTGGCTTTAATGAGTAGGGTTCTTCATGGGCTGGTGGGACCTGAGGTCCTTCTGCATGGGTCTGGCTCATACCCAAATGCCTCTCTTATCATCAGCCCCGATAATCATCACTGGGCCACATAATCTGCATGATAATTTTACCCAGTAACCTACCATGCAAAGCATTTTCCAGACACGCAAAAATTTGTGTTATTAAAAATGAAAAATTTTAAATAATATCTCACAATAACTAGTTAAACTAAAACATGTTTTACCCAGTTACAGATAAAACAGTATTTCCAATAGCTTCAACCCCATACCCTTGAGAGTAAAAGCTGAAACACAGGAGAGGAGAGGACAGGGGATGGGGTGGGGACATGAACTCAGGAGCTCAGTGACAATGTCCACCATTTGTAAACCAAGGGGTGCCACATCATTCATGCCGAGGCAAGAGTTCTCTGCTCTGGGTCTACTGAGCGACGATCATAGTTCTCTTTACTGCCCGGAAACAGAGGGCCACATCTGAAGGTTCAGTGAAATGCTGGTAAGTGGTGTCATCTGGTGTTTAAGTTTGAGAACCACACACAAATGCAGCTACACCCCAAGGTACGAAAATGGGCATCTTCCCCTTGCCCTGGTTTATACCTCCCCTCCATTATTCTGCTGCATCTGTGTCCTAGCGAGGATAAGCTTTAAAAATAGCAATATTAAATCAAGGATATACAGTACTTTGAGTTTTTGAAAAGAAAACCCAGTTGCCAAAAGAAAAGGTATTCCCTGAAGTCATTCTCCGAGTAAAGGGGTTCTGGCTAAAGGCCCTTACTGTCTGAGAAAGTCACCATCCACAGGCTTGTCTATTTCTGCTAAATCTCCAGCCTGTACCACCTACAGGGATATTTGGTTGGTTTGTTTTAATTTATTGGGTGTTTTAGAACTGCATTTTATTTGCCCTAAAACAACCATCTTTTTTAAGCTTTGGTAAATACCTCCTAGTAAAAGGTTGTAGATTTGGGCTAAAAGCAATACATTCAGCGTACTTTATTTTTCTATTTTTAAATAATGACCACCTTGCAGCCTCATCTACCTAGTATGAAGAATGTTAATGATAAATTCTATCTTCAGCCTAGACCTTTCTTCAGAGCTGCACTCACTTTTCTCGCTGGTTTCACACATACACAAGACATGATGAGTCCAAAGCAATGTGTTAGCCACACATCCCAGTTCTCTACTCATGCTACCTTTCCTTGTCTTGCTTAATTGTGTACTCATCACCCACAAACCCCACTTAGCGACCACTTACTGAGCACTGACAATGAGCTAAGTGCATCGCACACATGACCTCACTGAATGCTCACACCCCAGGGCAGCTGGGGTCACCGTGACCAATGCTCTTGACGAGAAACTGGAGGAAGGGAAGAACATGCTTAAATGCCCTACCAGGAAACAAATATGTCTTGCCAATTCTCTTTCAGCAGGTCTTCTACAGTCTAAGTGCACCCAACTCTACTGCCATTGCCTCAGTCCAAGCACACGTTTCACTCAGAGGAAGTGAGTGCGTCTGGAATAAGATCTCTATTTGAATCCCAGCAGGGCCACACTTCATAACCACGGGACCTCAGATTCCTTTTCTAACCTCTCTAGTTTCCTCATCTGTCTGTAAAACAGGGATACTGAAACTTATCACAGAAGATTCCATGATAATGAATACGCCATGTAGCAGGCAGTCAGGAGTCACTGTATTTCGGTGGCCTCCTTGCCTCCTCTGTCTTCACTTTCTAATCTATCCTCGATAGTTCTTTTAATGCAAATTGGACCAAAAATTCCCTAGTGGTTTGCTATAACCTAGAACAGTGTTTCTGTACAGTAGAGGGCCCTCGGCAGTATGTAAATGGCTTTAGGTGTCAAGAGGACATCCTGACTTCATGCACTAGGTTTACTAGCCCCACTGTACTAGTAGAAAACAAGTGAAAAGTGAAATTTTTTACAATCGATTTCAACAGCATCAAAAAACATAAACACTGAAGACTAAATTTAACTAAAAGAGTACAGTACACTAAAATGAAAGCTATGCAACAATACTAAAAGAAATTTTAAAAGTCATAAATAAATCCACCCTACTCATAGATTGGAAGAGCAATATTAATGCCGGTTTTCCCCAAAGTGATCTATATAGATTCAGTGTAATCCTAACAAAGTTTCCAAAGGAAATGTAAAGCTTAATTCTATGTGGAAATGCAAAGGAATTAAGAATAATCAAGATGAAGAAGAAGGGCGGAAGACCCACACTATCTTATCTGATTGTGTTAAGACAGGAAAACAGAACAAAATAGACCCACACATGGTTGTCAACTGACTTTTTACAAAGGCACCAAGCTTCTGTGAAGAAAGCAAAGTCTTCAAAACATGGTGCTGAAACAATTCAGTAATACTCATTCAGCATATGGACAAGTGAAAAATAATGGAAATAAGGAAAAATATGGGAAAAAAATGTACTACTATCTCTTAAGATATTCAAAATTCATTTGAGATGGACCACAGACTGAACAAAAAAGCCATTAAAAAAAAAACTCATAAACCTTCTAGAAGAAACCATCAGAGTACTTTGTGATCTTCAGGTAGGTAAAACTTTCTCAGAGGATGAAAAGCACACCCATAAGAAAATGATAAAATGGACTTTATAAAAATTAAAAATTCCTGCTTTTCAAAAGAGTTTATAGAAAAATGAAAACCAAAGACTGGGAGAAAATATTCACAATACGTATTTCTGTCACAGAACTTTATATGTATAGAGAATACATAAAGAATTTAATAAAAAGACAAGTAACAATTTTTAAGATAGGCAAAAATCCCAAGAAGTTACACTTTATGATTCATTCCATTTATGTAAAGTTTTTGAAATGGCAAAATTTGAATAATGGAGATCAGACTCATGGTTGCCACAGATGAGGAGGGAGGATAGGGAAGAAGGCAGGTGCAGTTATGAAGTGCAACAGGAGTGAGGTGACAGAATTGTTCAAGTAAACACACACACACCAGCACCAGGAAAAACACACACACACACACACACACACACACACACCAGGAAAACCAGGAAACACACACACACACACACACACACCAGGAAAACCAGGAAACACACACACACACACACCAGGAAAACCAGGAAACACACACACACACCAGGAAAACCAGGAAACACACACACACACACCAGGAAAACCAGGAAACACACACACACACACCAGGAAAACCAGGAAACACACACACACACACCAGGAAACCAGGCAACACACACACACACCAGGAAAACCAGGAAACACACACACACACACACACACACACACACACACACACACCAGGAAACCAGGAAACACACACACACACACACACACACACACACACACACACACACAACCAGGAAAACCAGGAAACACACACACACACACACACACACACACACACACACACACACACACACACACACACACACACACACACACACACACACACACACACACCAGGAAAACCACCTTTACAAGGAAGATCAGTGGAATGTACCAATATTATTTTCAAAAGGGCAAAAGGTTTAAACAGACACCTCTCCAAAGAAGATATACAACAAATAAATATAAGGAAAAAAACATGGTAATCAGAAGATGGAATTCAACTCTGTAATAATAATGGATACATACAGCCACATGGATGAATTTCACAGATATTATTACATAAAAAGAGCCAGACACAAAAGAATAGATGGAGTATGAATCAAAACAGTGGCTGCCTATGGTGGGCAAGGGGATTAAATAGAAGGGGGTCCATTCAGTGGGGTAATAATAGAAATAGTCTGTACTTGATGGTGTCTTGGTTATAAGGATGGGTATATACATTATTTAAGACTCAAGCGGTTGGAACACTTAAGATCTGTGCATCTTATTGTATGTGTAACTCAATTAAGAAAAACAGAAATACAGGCCATATTCAGTTATGTAAAAATTGTGAAGATGGTACTTGAATGCCTGTGTTTTGGGGGGAAAAAAATCAACCTAGAAAATATAACTTCTGAATTGTACAAAGTATTATATAAAGACCATCACATCTGGCCCCTGCCCTCCTGGTCAGCACTGTAAGTCTCCACTCAAACAAAGGCTAAATAAACTGTTACTGAACCAAATGCTTGTACTTCCTTACTCCCTAACACATGGTACTTATCTGTTAAATATGACTCCTTTCTTGCTCCTGGTGAATTCTTATCTTTCAATACTCATGACAAATATCTGCCATCTAAATATGGATTTTCCCATTCTTCTTGAGTTCTCATAAAAAGGAAGGGAAGCTAACACTGACTACTTAACATACATTAGACAATTTTGCACATTACCTTGTTCTGTTACTAGAATGAGAAAGATAACAGGTTAGTGTAAGTTAATGATGGTTGGTGGCCTGATGTTATTATTGGCTACTTGAGAGCTAGAGGGGGAGGAAGGTGAAGCAGTTCATCCTGAAATTAGCCAGAGGCCGGGCTTCACAGATCCACAGTGAGAGAGTGACGGCTCAGAAGGTACTGATATATATAGAAATACTCTGTTTTTTAATAATGATTTTTAAAGAATATTCAATCCTAGGAAAACACACCTAGCTGTAATTCTTCCAGGCAAAGAAAAAAAAAAGCAAATACGCTTTGGTGTTCCTTTTAGACACTCACCTATGTTCTTTCTTGCCCTGTGGTAGGAACAAACCCTGAAGCTCTACCACAAAGTCTTCATGCAATAAACAATGAGAAAAAGGAATGCTAGAGAAAAAAAAAATGGAAATTTTGTTTTAGGAGGCAAAAAATAGAAGTCAACATCCTAAAATTAAATCCAGACTAAGGGTTTTAAATTCAAGAGTCCAGGTATGACCTCCACGAGGTTTGTAAATCCCATACATCTTTATGTATGCGTGCATTCCTCTGGGCCAGGGGTCCACAGCTTTCACCTTTTCCCACTCCCTCAAATAAAGCATGACAGATATTTGTCTTTTTCCCTATGCCTCAAAAGTTTAAAGCTACACTGTGCTGTGACATCCACGTTGTCATTACCCCCAGGAATGACTATCTATGGCCGGCTCTGAATTTTCTCCAGGTTCTCCCATCATCCTTTTTCCTTTAATAGTCTGTCTGCTGTCACTGAGTATTGTTCACATGCTTACTCTTGCAATACACTCCACAACTGGCTTCATGCTTGGCATTACATTTTTTTAACTCCTTTCTCCCACCTTATTCTATGAGAGGTAATACCATGTGAGGTAAATAGGTACGAGTGAAGATCTGAACTAGTCTCATGGCCTGTGCCATTTTTTCATTCTTTTGCTTATATACTCCCGTTACCAGACATAGTCCAAATGGGTCAATTATCAAATAACTTTCTTGCAGCCAAATATTGTAACAGCTTATACAGCAGTACATTTATTTGTATAAATGGCATACTATCTAGGTCATGTTTCTTTTAACATGAAATCGATTCTTTTCCTACCATTAATGCTTAACTCCTACAAGTCTGAACATACCTTCAGTAGAACCTAGGAAATTCAGTATGGAAATCAGAAGTAAATAGTAAACTCTAACATAACCGTATGTTGTTGATAGCTTATTTTGGTCCCTTTTATCTTAAGATTTGACACTGCTTTACTTAATTATTTTGTATTTAATTAAACTGGATCCCGGTAATTTTTTTCAAATACAAAGACAACTATTAGAAAGCTAAGAAAGTATTTTCTCTAAAAACTTACTTTCTAAATCTGAAACAGGATAAAAAGTCCTTCACTTAGTGTCAAAGCATAACAAAAACACAAATCATTTAAAACATGTAAGGGAAACAGAAAATAATCTTTATTTTCTAGTATTGATATCCATTATGTACCTTAGATGATATAGAGAAGTTATCCTGCTCTTCAAATTTCAGTAGAGAGCAGGAAAAGAGGCTTAATGATCTGATAATTTAAAAATTGACACAGACTGTGGACAGGAGGTACTGTGAAAACATTAACACTTTATGATAATAGTATTAACTTTTCTCATTTTAGAAAGATGCTTAGTATTTTTGGACCTCAGCTTTCAATTTTGCTAAACGAGGGCGCTCAGATACCTTCTTTTCTTCAGCGTTAATCCCTAAAATAACTTGTTTCTTTGGATTATCAATCTCGCCCTTTAAATGCAGAGAATCGTGTTTTAAAAGGGGGCTGATAATGTGACCACCAGAGTGTTTTAACCTCAAACATCTAAAAACCGGTTTGGCCTAAAACTAGTGCAAAACAGGGACCAATTTCCTTACTCTGCCGGTGTGCCCTTGCTCAAACAGGGTGTCGGGTGGGACGTCCTGGGGGGGGTGACGTCAGAGCAGAAGGGAGTGAACTCTTCCCAAGCGAATAGAAACCCAGAGCCGGAAAGGACCATAAGGTTCCAGACGCAGCCGATCCCCCATTTTAGAAGCAGGGGAAATGGCGGCGCAGAGATGCTAGGACACCAGGCTCCGGCCACACAGCCTGCAGGAGCAGAGCGTGTCCCGGACTCGCCCCGCCGTGCCGGGACTGCCAGCCTCCCACAGGGCCGGGCTCCGCAGCCCGGCGGCCCGCCTCTCCTATTTCCCGCGGTCGCCTGGCATCGCGCCCCGCTCCAGACCTACTCGGACGCCCGCGCGAAGCTGCAGGGGACCGCCGGGCACACGTAAAAGCTCTTTCCTTTATTCGGACCGTCGCGGACGCCGGTCTTCAGAAAGCAGAAGGTCCCTGAGGAGAGACGGTCCGCAACGATTACGCCACGCTAGGCTGACCGGCCCGGGGAGGACCCCAGGACCCCGACCCCTTACCATGCTCCGGGCACTTAACTACCTCCATGCCGCTCCGTCGCCCCTCGGCCGCGAAGCCCCGCCCCGACGCCCGCTTCCGCCTTTCAGCCGCCCTATATAGTTCGGGAGCCAGTCCTCACCCACTTCCTCAACTCCACACTTCACCGCCCGCGGCCCTAGCCCCTCCCCTAGGCGGAGAGCCGGTCCTTAGTCCCGCCCCGGGGCGGGGATATGGGCGTGGCTGCAGCGGGGCGGAGGTTTGGAAGCCCGCGCGCGGTGCTAGAGGAGCAAAGGGCGGAGCAGATGACATCTGGGTGACCTAGTTTATTTTTAAGACCTGAAGGCAGCCCTAGAGGACGCATGCGTTGCAGGCTGCAGAAAGCCTCTCTCTACAAAGGGGACTGACTCCCTTCTTCCGGTGGCCGAGAGCTCCTCGAGCTCTGCACTCACCTCCGAACCCGGCCTGCAGCTCGTGGGCGCTCTGCCGCTGTGCTCGGGCACTTGGGGGGGAAACCTGGAGAAGCAGCACCTCAGGAGGAGGCCCTGAATTTGCAGTGCTGGAGCGGCGAGAGCGGGGACGAGGGGGAGTTCGGGTGAGGGCTGGTGGGGGTGTCCTTCAAAGCTGCTCAGTGAACTGAAAAGTCTGTCTTAGAGCAGGCATACAACAATCCTTTAGATGGACGTAGCGCTTTAGACTTCACAAAATGCTCATACAAGCATGTCTCAACAGCCTGGTGAGATGGGCAGCGTTTTATGAAGGACCCCAGACTCACAGAATTTTGATTGGCTCCCTCAGGGTCACATAATTAGTGAGTAGCAACGTACAGACAGGGGCTCAGCTGCCTCCAGTCATTGTTCTCTTAAGCACTCTTAGTGTAGAAGCCCTGAGTTATAAGTGTCAAAGTTAAAACAGGAGAGAAATGAATCACCTTTGGTGAAAGGGGATTTACTTTGTGCATTTTATATTGTCAAAATTTTTCTCCTAGTACACTTTTGTAATACAAAATATCGAAGATGAAATTAAAGGGGACTGTATTTGAAATGATCAGATCTATTAACAAAAAGGGAGAACTAGATATCAGAGACTTATTGCAGTAGAAATGGCTTCATATTATAGCTTTTGAGGACCATATGCCAGACATATGGTGTGGGGTGTGCAACTGTACTTACAGGGACAGTAGGACAAAATCTGTGATGTCTAGGAAATCTGGGCTTTAAGAGAAATGTAAAGGTCAAGGGGGTTCTGGAGAAGAGCTATCATTTATTAACTAAGTATCATTTATTAATTAAATAAGATCTTAAATATCTTTTTGTGTGCCCAGTATAGATTAGGTGCTTGAGAAATTTATCCTTCATTTATTCACATACACACACATGCAAAGTTTAAAACAACTATCCTAACCACGAGGGAGCTTACTCAATATTTGGAAGAGACTGAACTAGCAAATACCGAACACTTAAAATAGTATTTTAACAATGTAAAATAGTATTTAAATGGCAAGGTGAGTGGAGTTAGCAGTAAACTCTGTAGGGCCAGATACAGCTGTGTCTGGAACCAAAATGGAGTTAGTTTCTACATAACTGCTTCTCTGAGACACCTATAAATTAACTGAAAGGTAAGAGGGGCATGGTAATTTAATTATTTCTTGAATATAGCTTTTTGAAACAAATAAGACAAAATCAGGGCTTCCAAAATATCCCACTAGGGAAGAAGCTCTTCCTCTGCAAGTAGCCAAGCCAGTATCTCAGGTCCAACCTCATGACAGTGTGTGTACACAGCCACATTACTGAAAGGGGGACTATTTCTGCTAGATGAAAATGTTTAAGCTCTGGACGGTTTATCCCACCTAATCATATTTACAAGATTGAAAAAAAATAGGTTTCTCACTGGGCAAAGGGTGGCCATAATATCGACATAAACTATAATGAATTCTACAATATATACTTTGCAAAATGTACCCATTATGTGTGTTAACTTTTATTCTTAATTTATATTTATATTTTATGTTTATACCCTTGACTACCCTGCAGACTTCTGGAGAGACACATTGGAGAATGTGCTTTATGGACCTCTGTTCTGAGTAAAGTTGAGAGTTTGAGGTTTTCTTTAAAGCTTGATTTATTTAAAATCAGTGCTGAGGCTAGGTCCTAGAGCCAGATGGCTTAAATCCACAGGTTAATGATCCGATAAATTCTCTGCATGTGGGGCTGGTCAAACGCGAACTATTCTAAAACCAGACTGTGGTAATGGCTGCATGACTGTATACTTTTACCATGACTCAGAGGCTGTACACTTTAAATAGCTGAATTCTATGGTATCTAAATCATCCAGTAAAGCTGTTAAAAACAAACATAAAACCCAATGCATAAGCAATGCCCAAACATCTGCATGGAAAATAAAAGCTGAGATTAATCTAGATATTTTGGCATCCTAAGAAAATAAAATGGGTGGAGTAAAAGAGTAGAAACTCTAGTTTCAGTTGGTGTTGATCCTTAAGCAGACTGATTCCCTGACCTATGGAATAAAATCTCGAGTGGTGCAAACACTCATTTAAATTCTTGGAAAAATGAAAGAATTATGTTTCCTCTGGTCAGCATTCTGCTGGCTGGCATATCAAAAGTATGTCAGACATCTGATTAACTAGAACAGTCACCCCTTCACAACCTTGTCACTACCTGTATTGTTTAAAATAATCAGTGATTCCAAGTTGTTTATAAAATTCCAGCTTCTTGCAACCTTTATCTTTACTCATGATTTTAATAATTAAATTGCTCAAATATGTTTTTTCCAATCAGCTGTTGATTCTCAGAAGTATATTTCCTTTTCCATACTCACCCTCTGTTTTGCTTATTGCTTTGGGGCGGACTGGGGAGGAATAACTCATTTTAAATGGCAGGTAAAGGCCTTTTGCCTAGGAGGCACGTTATTGCTGGAGGGAACCATCGCTGTAGGCTGCCTTTTGCTAACATGTGTTCTAAGTGCTTTTACATGTATGTTCACATGCAGTTCTCACACCTGCCCTGGGCAGTGAATATTCTTTTACCCCATTTTAAAGAGTAGGATACCAAAGTTTAAAGTAGTTAGGAGCTTTTCCCAAGGCCATGCTCCTAACCACTACTTCCAGAGCTTCTGCTTGAATTTTGGAACCAGAAGGGCCTGAAGATTAATCTTGTTCTGACTCAAAGTCACAAAGCTGATGCCAGGCAGATGAGAAGCTGGCAGATTTTTTCAAGATTCCCAATCCAGTTCTTTCACTACGGCATTTTTATGAAGAGTAAACTATTGACTGATTCATCCAGATACTTAACTTACACATAGCAAAGCATTTAGATATTTATGGTACACAGACATGGCTCACAAATCCAAGACAACACAAGCCAACCAAGTCCTGCAATTTTATGAATGACCACTAGGTGACAGCATATTCACATAAAAACCAAACCAAACACAAGGCCGGCCTCCTGCTATTTTCTTTGTGCTTAAGGATATGTAGTGGTAATTCAATTTCATTTTGTGCCTTTCAAATATATGACCATTTAAAACTTGTCCTTTGACATAGGTACAGTCTAATGATATTAGAGTAATGACAAGTCCGGTTATAATTTGAAAAGCCAAGAGACTACAAATTCTGCTATACCAATATTTTATATATTAGGTTCTAGATTTCTCTGGTTTTAAAATATTATCCAAAAAATGGTTCAGAGCAGGCTCTCCTCCATCTACTTTTCTTTTGGAAACTGTACGATTCAATACTTCTTTAGGAATTAATAAAGGTGTGTAACTCTTACCACATTTAGAACATTATTAGAACGTTTCCATCACTCCAAAAAAAATCCCCTCAAACCTTATGTGGAGTCAATGCCCACTGACATCCCCATCACCAAGGCAACCACTTATCTGCTTTCTGTCTTTATAAATTTGCCTTTTCTGGACATTTCATGTAAATGGAGGATACAATATGTAGTTTATCACCTCTGTCTTCTTTCATTTAGTATAATCCTTTTGCGGTTCATCCAAGTTGTAACATATATCAGTATTTCACTTTTTTTATAGCTGAATAGTATCCTATTGCAGTCCTTCACCAGTTGGTAAACATTTGGGTTGATTTCCCTTTGGGATTATTAGGTATAATGTTCTTTTGAATATCAACAAGTCTCTATGTGGACATTTGTTCACATCCTCTTCGGTAGATACGTACGAGTGGAATTGCTGGTTGTATGGTTAAGTTTAACTTTTTGAGAAACTGCCGAACTGTCTTCCAAAGTGGCTGTACCATCTTATATTCCCAAGAGCAATATGTATATCTCCAGATCCCCGCCCACACTTATTATTGTATGTCTTTTTTTAATAGTCACTCTGGTAATTGTGGATGGTATCTCATTTTTTCAGTTTTGATTTGCATTTCCTAATAACTACTTATGTTGACCTCCTTTTCATGGGCTTATTAGCCATCATCTTCCTTTTTTTAAAGGTTTGTATGGAACTTAAACTAAAACCTAAGTAAAAATGACATTGTTATTAATCCGAGGAGATCAAAGAAATAGTACTGGTTGTACTATGTTAGGCAACAAAATTGCCTAGTGTACTATGATCATAGCCATGTGAAAAATATTTTTAACCACAACAAACTGTTAACTTTTAAGTCCACTTACATATTTTATGAATCCATTTTATATACCTTTGAGAAGTTGAGAGATGAGTCCTGGTTTTATTTTCTACAATTCACATGTGTTGCTCTTACGATTAAAAAAAAAAGATACAACAGAGACATTAAAAACAGACACATAGGATTAAAAACAACAGAGGGAATGCACCAAAATAACAATCATGCTTATTTAAGGATTCTTAGCGGCTTTTTTCTTTTTCCCCATCTTTCTATACAGCATGCACTGAGCAGTGAAGGAGCTGCAGGGCCATATCTCCACACCTACCCTACAGCACCTCTTCAGCTCCTTTGCTTCTTAGTCTAGCTAGTTTATCCTGACCTTCCGATGATTAATCCTTTCTTCCCTTCATTTTCTTTATTCCTCTCACTCCCTTTTTAGTACCTAATTTCCACCTTCATAGCAAGATATCTTCTCTGCTTTTCCCTTAACTCTGTACTAGTTATTTTGCCTACTTCTAACCTTATCCTTAACCCGAATTCCAAATTTCCTAGAAAGCAAGGGTACTTCTCACTTGCTCCCTAAGCCCTTGCCTCTTTACAAATTGCTCATAACCCAGAAGCCCGGGACTTGTTGCAGCTCCCTGCTTGTTTGCTGGCTGTCGCCCCACGTGGCCGTTCTTCTGGAAGGCAGCCAGCGGCCCTAGGGTAGATTCCAGGTTCTCAAGTTCAGAAGGACGAACGCACTGCCCAGGGCCCCAGAGACTTCTGCCGTGACGTTTGGGCCTCCCTAGATGCTGGGATCCTCGGTGTGGAGAAAACTGGCAGGGTTCTGGCTAGTTCCCCGGGATTTCCTTGCCGAGTTAACCTACGGGCTGGAACAGGACAGCCTGTTTTCTGCAGCTATGTTTCAGTACTAAGATGGTCTTAAAGTACTCATCAACTTTTTGAAAACATGAATCGGATCCTGTTATCCTTGCTGAAAACTCTTCAGGGGCTTTGTACTTAGGAAAAGAATCCTCAGCGTGGCCCATATGGGGCCCACATGAGCTGGCCCTGCCTACTTCTGCCTCTCATCTTCCGCCCCCCAATCCCTGCCGCCTACAGTCCAGCCACCCTGACATGCCTTCTGTTCCTCGGTGTGCCCAGCTTTGCCTTCCCTTAGGCCTTTATTCCTGTGGTGCTCTCTGCCTGGAATGCTTTTCCTAGTTTTTTACTTGCCCTGACTACTTAATCTACAGGCGTCCTTCCTTGTTTTCTGTCTCAGCACCCTGTTTGCTTCTGCATCACGTTTAGATTGTAGCGAGTTGCCTGTTTACTTGTTGATTGTCTCCCCCGTAGATTAAGTTTGTAAGCACCAAGAGAGCAGGGACTTACTGTTTTGCTCACCAGTCGCTGCATACCCAGCACATGGAAATTCAGTACACATCTGTTAGGTGAAATAAATTGAACCATAATGCAGAAGAGACCCTAAAATTACCCAGTCTGCCCTCCCAATCCCATGTCATCCCTAATGGATTCAGCCTAGAAATTTTCAGTCACATCAAATTTTCTATTAGGGTACCTCAAAATGTCAATTATAATGTATATTGAGTAAGAAATCTGTCTTTCTGTCTGAAATTTCCACTTGTCACCTGGAGTTACACATAACACGCTTAATCCTTTTTGATGTCACTTGAAATCATGCAAATATGGCTATTTCATCCTCACCACACTCCATGCGTATTCTCATTCCTCAGAGGGACGGCTCCAACTGCTTCAATTACTTCTCCCTCCCCGAGACTCCCTCACCGGCATTTTTCAATGAATGTTCACTTAATTTGGAGCATCTCAAATAGAATTCAGTACAAAGAATACTGTGTGGTAATTATCTCCTTCATTTCAGACATAACCACTATATCCATGCAATATAAAACTTTCAAAAATGTTTTCTCTCTCTCTTCTACTATGTCATGCAAGTAATTTATATCACGGGTGCAATCAACCAGAACCACTGCTTTCATTTTTCACGCATGAACTCAAGGCTCCCTTACCTGGGGCATCTAATCGCTTGAACTTAACTCTGGATTCTATCTTTCATCTTGCTCATTGTGATCCATCATTCTGTCTAGATCTCTTTGCATCTTGTTTTTGTCGGCTGGACTTTTTAATACTATCCCCTGATTCAGGGTCAACGGAACCCTTGACAAGCCTGCTTTGACTTCATCCAAGTCGCCAGTAAAAATGCTGAACGAGGCCAAACACTTTCGCCCACCCTGGAGAGACTCCTCCAGATAGACACGGCACCTTAGTCGTCACACTGTGGGTCCAGTCATCCAGTTAAACATGGAGTCACATAAATGCCGTGTGCTCCTTCTTGTTCCAGGGGCTCGCTGCAGGTCATGCGTGTGCGTGTGCAATTCAAGTACCCAACGCAGCCCGGAGACAGCTTACTCTGTCTGAACCATGTCAGTGGGTGTGAAGAGCACACGTACAGGGCGAACTTGCAGTTCAGTTCACTAATTACACTGTCAGTTCTGCTATGGACTATGCTGTACTCTACAGCATCCTCTTTGCTTACCAGCCCACAAAGCAGAGCAGAAAAGGAAGTGAGGTTGATCTGGGTGATTTTTTTCTTGACGAGCAGCAGAGGGAGCACCTAGGAACCGCAGGGGGACATGCCTCTTCAGGACAAAGGCTCTTGCCTCCCACTAGGTTGGGGATTCACTCAGTCACATCACCTCCTGTCTTGTCGATTCGCTTCATGACATCTGTCACCTCTCACTTCTTATCTAATCAGCCACCTCCTTCCTCTCTCTCTCTCTCTCGGTCCTCTCTCTAGGTTTACATGAATTTGGATGAAGGCCAGGCAATTCTAAGTGAGGGATTTGCTACAGTCAAAGAGTGAGGAGAAGAAGAAGAGTTAATAGTTCTTTTGATGAAGATGTGAGGCAGCCTTCCTGGGCAGCCCAGGAAGTTCCCTTCAAAAGATCCAGCTCTTCCTGTGCCCTGTGGCTCCTCTTTAGAGCTTTCTCACCCTGCCTTTCCCGGGCTGACTTCCACCTTACTCTTAAGCAGAAGCCGGCAGACCTGTTCCCACACACCCAGGCAGCACTTCTCCTCTCCCCGGGCTGCAGAGATGCAGCAAGGCCCTGCCAGGCGCCCCGCTGCGTCTACAGGGTCTCCTGCAAGCTTGCACCTGCCTCCCCTCGCCCAGGCTGTGAGCTCCTCAGAGCTGTCTGCGCTGCTGGTGGTAGCTGGTGCAGAGCACCGCAGAGACCCACCCGAGCCAGAGGAAGAGCTTGGGGGTGGGGGCCAGGGGATGTGGGGTTCTTCTCTCTGTGGTTTGCTGGCGTTTATTTCTGCTTTCTCACTCTTACGTGCGAATTGCCAGGTCTTCTTTCTCTACTACCCCTCCCTCCAACCCCCAACACTTCTCCTTTGGTCCAGGGGAGACAAAAACAACATTAGTGAGTGGCCGTGGAGGACTGGCCCCGATTCTCTGCATCCCCACCCAGAGCTCTGCATGCATGTTTAAGCAGTCCCTTTTCATCTTTACGCTTTTTCATGGTGACCCCATTCCTGCCACTTTACTAGTAATCATCTATGTCCAATGGAAGAGTTGGAGCATGGTTAAGTGGGGGTGGGGAAATTCTGCTCGCTTGAACGGTTTTGCTTTTTAAACTATATACCCTACCTGAGTGTGTGCATTTACGATAAAAAATACCGAACATGTAACACTGAAATAATTTACTCCATCTGAACCGTGTTTGCAGGTATGAAAAGCACAACACAGTTCAGTTTATTGATTACACTGTCAGTTCTGCTGTGGACTGAATTGTGTCCCGCCAGACTCAGAGGTTGAAGCTCCACTTCCCAATGTGATGGTATTTGGAGACGGGGCCTTTGGGAGATAATTAGATTTAGATAAAGTTCCATGGGTGGGGCCCTCATCGATGGATTAGTGCCCTTATAAGAAGAGACACCAGAGAGCCTCTCTCTCTCTCTCTCTCTCTGTAAAGTGAGAATGTACAGAGAGAAGTTGGCAGTCTACAAGCTGGGAAGATAGCCCTTGCCAGGTGGCTGGAGCCTTGATCTGGGACTTTCCAGCCTCCAGAACTGTGAGAAAATTAATTTTTGTGGCTTAAGCCACTCAGTCTGTGGTATTTTGTTACAGCAGCCCAAGCGGATGAATACAAATACCCAAGCTAATTATTTGCCATCTACCATAACATTTGTTTTCCAAATGTACCATTTGCACACAAATCTAGATGTAAATTGAGTTAGCTAATTAATAGCGGTATAAAGTACCTTGGGATAGGAGTCTCTGGTGACTCCATTTCCCATTAATTCCCATATATTTATATATCTTCCCTTGGAACTCCTGGATTGTATTACCCTGGCTCCTCATTTAACTGTAAATTACTCAGACAATTTTATCTAAACGTTCCTTTGTCCACATTACCTTGATATCCTCTTTCCTGAAACTTTACACTTTCCTTTCCTAAATTAGCCTCTCTGGCTCTGGCTCCAAGCAATTATTCCATTTTGTGGCAAAGCCTATGCTTGCATTTCTTTCTCATAGCCTGTTCTCTGCACTCTCAGGTTAAGAATTAGGAGGTAAAATGCAGATACCTGGTTTCCTTTCCAGGAGGAGGAGGGATTCCAATGGGCAGCTTGCCAGTGATGATACCTAACATTTATGACTTCCACCTCCTTTACATGCCCGTCATTTAATCCTTACAACAAACCTTATTAAGCAATGGTGATGTCATCAGGGTTTGAATTTAGACAGTCTAAATCCAGAGCCCACATTCCTGACTATTAGGTCACATTTGCATTCAATGCGTACACTATCTAAAAGGGGCAAAAAGTCAAAGTGGAAGATCCTAAGAGGGAGTAGTCAGCAGCCTCAATTTTACCTTGCTACAACTTACTTCTTATAAGGGCTGATAGATTGACTATTTCTTTTGTGTGAAAGGATTACTATATATCTCAGTCACCATTTAGCCTTCTGTTCCCAGGTGGGATATCTCCTGGTTTATTGTATTTGAATGACCCATACTGAATACCTTCCCTCAGTCAAGAAAAAAGTTTCAAGTGAGGAATTTAAATGTACCTGTGCATAAGGAGATGGCATTTGCCAGAGCCAGTGACCCTAATTCAAGACTGAGGTTAAAGGGCAGCCACTTCAGACTGCTCATGGTTTTGCTTCCACAGTGGTGCTTTTTGCACACAGCTTCCCCATTTGTAAATTTTAGGGCTAGCAGGTATTTGGCCCACATATAGGGAATAAAGCCATTCAGATATCTGCACCTTTTTATTGGGCTGGCCAGTCATATTTTGAGTATTAAGAACAAAAGAATCCTCAATTTCCTGCTGCTGGCAGGGTGGTACAAATAGCTGCTGGCAGACAGACCATTAAACAATACAAAGATTCCCTTAAAACAGACTTCAGAACTTATAGCATCTGCTTGCAGTCACGGGAGACTATGACAAAAACATGCTCTCATGTGTCCATCTGAACAGCATCATAGGGCAGTACAGAGTAGCCATTCAATCAGCATGCATTGGGCTAAATGGAAATTCAGGGCACTTTCCACTGGGAAACCAGGGTAAAGAGTGCAAAGGGGTCACATGCCCATCCAGTTCAAATTCAACTTCTTTTTTTTAGAGCAAACCAGAGCTTAGAGAACATACAACAAACAAGCATCAATCATCATTTTCTTCCCGATGGTCCTGTTTGTGTGTCCACATTTGCTCATGAGATGGTAGAATCTTTGCCACTAGGTGAAGCATACTGGAATAGGCAGGTTGCTTTTGGAGTCCATACACCTGGGCTTAAATACTGCTCTGCCATTTAATGATCAGTGACCCTAGGCACAATACTTCACTGCTTTTTCCTGGTTTGTGGCTTAATCTCAGCTTCTTCACAAATTTATCATAAAGAACTTAATCCTTATAACTCACGATGGCTGCCCGATAAAGTAAACATTAACACTTTCTCCTTCCTCTTTGAGGGAGTGGATAATGTCAATTATTTCTGCATGCCTAGCTCCCAGCGTATGTCTTGGCATATGCTAAATATCAGAAAATACTTGAGGAATAAATACATCTTATTTCTTTTGTATGTTAAAATCCCTCACTCTTAGGTTGTTCATTTAGTTGGTTCTCAAATCCTTTTTGAAAGATAGGTGCATTGAAAAAAAAACCCTCAGGTTTATTTATGTAAAGTTATTCATTAAGTTATATGTTATATACCTACTAAGTTATGTATTGTTATTTACATAGAGCAAAGTGCTCAATCTTCAGAAGACAGCTCAGTGTATTTTTACGTAGGTATACACCATGAAACCACCACCTAAAGATAAAAACCATTTCAGTTGCTCTAGAAAGTTCCTTCATTCTACTTCTAAGTCAATACTCCCCTTGCCAGAGGAAATCATTATTCTGACTTTTGATACCATAGATTTGTTTTGCTGGTTTGTGGACTTCAAATAAATGGAATCATATGGTGCGTACTTTTTGTGTCTGGCTTCTTTCGCTCAATAAATGCTGTGAGATTCTTCCACACAGTCATGTATGTCAGCAGTTTGCTCATTTTTATTGCTGTGTAGTATTTCATGGTATACTAAACTCTGTTTTATCCATTCACCTATTGATGGGTAATAGGGTTGTTTTCAGTTTTTGGCAATGATGAGTACAGCTATGAATATTCTTGTGTGTCTTTTGGTGGACATAGGCATTCATTTCTCTTGGGTTATTCCAAGGCATTTGATATTTTTATGCTATCATGAATGGCAATTTCCAAATTAATTTTTCAGTTATTTGTTCTTAATGTACAAAAAAAGTTCATTTCTGCATGTTGATCTTTTCCAGAAATCAATCTTGTTTGTAAATACTTTTGGATTTTCTACAGATGTAATAATGTCATCTGCAAATAAAGACAGTTTAACTTCTGTTCCAGTCTTTTTACCTCTATTTTTCCTCGTCTTATCACACTGATGAGGACTTCCAGTATAATATTCAATAGACATAATAATAGTTGACATCCACATCTTATTCCTGTCTTCAGGGGGGAAACATTCACTATTTCACCACTGAATATGATATTCTTTATCAAATTTAGAAAGTGCCTCCTCTAATACTAGTTTACTGAGAAATGTTATGAATAAGTGTTGACTTTTATAAAATGCTTCTTCTCCATCTGTCTTGATGATCAAGTGCTTTTTTCTTTATTCTTTATTCCTTTAATACAGATTGAATTTCAAGTGTTAAACCAACCCTGTATTCCTGAAATAAACAATGTTCTGTAATCAATTGTGACTGATCATGAATGGCTGTGATTTACTGTATTATTGAAATTTATTGAAGATATGTGTAGATTTCTTAAACAGCACATAAAAACATATACACTTACCACATTGATGTTCTAGAGGCCACTAGAGTGGAGAAAGGATACTTTTGTGAATAAATGGTGCTGGAATAATTGAATCATTATTATATGGAGAAAAATGAATCTTGACCCTTACCTCACATGTTATACAAAACTAATTTGATGTTATGATACTCACTTTTCAATGTTAAAATAATAAAACTTCTAGAAAAAAAGGCAAATTGCTTCATGACTTTGAGATATAGGCATTACGTTGAGATGCTATTTTGTTGGTAAAAAGTATTAGTGGTGGCTTTAGGATGTGACACAGGGATTACAAAGATCAGAATTCCACCCCAACATGTTTTAATTAATTAGCACAATATCTTATATATTGAATTTGAGTGCCTTTGATACATAGCTCCAATTGCTTTAGTCTTCATCACTTCCAAGGACTTTCCCTAGACTAACTTATTTTTCCTCAATTTACCTGCCTGAACCCTGAAACATGTAATTTTATGATATCTGGTCTATAGCATTAATGTACCCAAAGAACTATTACTGATATGTTTTAATGGGGTACTCAGAGCACACATACATAGGCATGTCATCAAAGAACATTTATTGCTACTGTCACAGTATCTTTGTTTTTGTTCTGGATTCCAGTGATTAGTCTTCTAACTATGAATAGTTGAAAACCCCCACACTGAAGAACTACTTGTTTTGTATATAGTGAAAGGTAAAGTAGTAGACTTTAAACTTTCACAATTGATATATGGCAGGTTTCACATTACCATGTCTCCCCATGTGCATGGCATAGCGTGCGCATCCGGCCACAGAGGAACACCTCCCAGCAGAGTATGCTCATGGAGGACAGAACACAAGGCCAGATTACGTAAGTTCATAATCATAGGGCTACCAAAGGGCATGCATGGGAATAGGGGTTTTTCTGAGATTTTGGCTTCCATCACAACTCTTTCTACATGAATACGATCCAGTGCAGAACATACAAATAAAAGGACAAACAGCATTGTTTCCCCCTACTAAGTCCCTTAGGTGGACACCCTCAGCGATAAATTAATATTGAAGTTAATGTAATGAGGATGCTCAGGGTCACAAAAAGGAAACAAAAATCCTAAATGGAAGGTGCAAAATTGGGAAGCAACAAGTAATTTGATGTGGCTGGAGCACAAGATGCCAGAGAGGGACTAGGGTGGGATAAGTCTACCAAAGTACCGTATTATTGAAGAAGGCGATTTAAAAGTGAAGCATACACCCTCTCCACCCCCTACCATTGTGACCTGAAAGGCATAATGAAGTTGGTTTTTATTTACTGGTTACTTACAATACATGAACTTATTAATGACTTCTTATCCAATGTGGTCGTCCACCTCAGCAGCTGGTTTAATGTGATAACTATGTTTCTAGTCAAAACCCTTCTATTTGGCAGTCAGAGCTGGTCCAGAAGGAGCCTTGGCTTCAGAGCTGACATAGCAGAAACTCCAAATTTCTAACAATTAAGTGTAAAAGCAAGTATCAAAAAGAAAAAGTAAATGGAAAGCCAGTTAAGATAGTCAAGTGGATGTAACTCTCTTAACATTTTTTAAACAGAAGAAGTTTCTCATGACATGTGTCATTGTATTTAACAAATATATATGATCTACCTCTATGAGCTTGACGTAATATTCAACTTTCTGATGATTTTGTTCAGTCCTCAAAACCCACACAAAATTGGTATTATCTCTGTTTTATGGGTTAGGAAATCAGAAATCGTTTCCTAAGGTTGGCTGCCCTGCTTTGCCTTAGTACTTCCACGGCCTTCACCCCAAACCCAGAGAGATATTTCAATTCTCCTGAAGGACAGCTGCTTCTTCCCTACAGATAACATTCAATGGCTCATCAACATTCAATTGTCCACCAAATAAAAGTCCGAGTTCTTATGCATGTTCAAGATCTGCTCTCCTGCCCCTCCACCCCCAGAATTTTGCTCCAAGTACCGTTCCATATTTACCTCCCCTCCATAAATCTGACAGAGGTCAAACCAAAGCTATTCTACGTACTATGATTTTCATGGAGTTACCTCTGCCCCCAGACTACTGTTTACCCCAACTCCTGTCAAAATATTTCCTGACTTTTAAAGCCCTGTTCCAATGACATCTCCTTTCCGAAGTTGTCACTAATTTCTCAATGTTCATAGCATTGTATTGCATTAGGGGTAAAAGTTAATAGCCAGCATATGAGCCGTCCCAGCTGACCCTACAGGAGGGGAGCCTCCCCCTAAGCACAGTTTGCATGACCCACCTGAGGAAGGGAAGGGAGCCTGTGATAAGGAGGTTAGTACAGAGGTTCCTGGGAACCAAGAATAGGAACTGGGGAGCAGAACACATCGCCAAGTCTGTCTCCCAGACTGGTCCTAGGCCAGCTGGTGTCTGGATTTGGGGGAAGTCATTGAGAAGATGTGACTGCGAGTGACCTGTGAGCTGGACCCAGGCAATCAGAGGCTCCTCAGCCCCTCCTGCATCCTGGGAATGCGCGTTTGGCCTCCCCGTCCAGCTCCCAGAGGCTGCCACCAGGACACAGCCTTGAGATAGTGATGTGGTGTTCAGACCATCTGGACAGTATATGTGACTAAGCCAAGTTCAGGCTTCTATAAAACTGTTAAGATTTGGCAGGCAGGTGCAGAGACTTCCTGTGGCTGCCCAAGACGAGCTTCATATGCAGGTTTCTTTTTCTTATTAAACCTGCTACCTACCAACCTGGAGTGGCCTATGCTTTCTTTGGTCTCTCCCTGCCCTCCGTGTATGGAGTAGGTTTCAGATTCCTGAGGCACTTCCAGACCAACCCTGGATCCTATGGAGAAAGGAGGTATTGGGCAAAAGCTAAAGAAGCCGTTTTCACAAAAGACTCTTTAGAGATAGGGGGGCATAAGCAATCTTGGATTTGTCTGCAGTCCAAACAGAGTGGAATGCAAAGACAGGTTGAGATTCTGGCGCTCCCTTGCTTAACCGCTGAACACTGCCCAGCGTTGGCAACTCATGTGCTCCAGCCCCTCAACCACTGGGGGAGCCCATAGGTCTGAACAGAGCACCAGGAAACCATGTGGAGTAGACTCGTTTGTGAGCTCATATGAATTCCCAGAATCCTAGGGAATCCCCAGAAGTACTTGAAGAACATATTTTAGGTAGCCAAGACTGTGTAAGCAGCCTGGGGCAAAAGTCTATAGACTTTGTGGTATTGTCATTGGTTTAATTTCACTTATGTGCACAGACAGTCAGCCCTGGAAAAACTTGAGTTATGCTGATATGATTTATGACTTGAAATGGTTTAAAATGTACCTCTGTATAACTATCTGATTTGATTTTCATAAAAACCATATGAGATGGATATTATTATCACCAGATTTTCCCCATCACAATGGATTTGAGCTTAGGGTTTATTGTGGGAAGAGTCCAGGACTTGTCAGCAGACCTGAACTGGAGCTTATTTGTCTTCTTATGGCTGGTGATCCTGGATAAATCCCCAACCTCGTGAGCTTCAATTTCTTACCTACAGGGCAGTAATAACATTCCCTTCTACATGGAGATGCTGTGAAGTTCTGAGATGATCAACTGCTGTAAAAATTTATGAAATTATTACGGCACATGACTATCTACCGCTGCATTCATCTTCCTCATAAATCAGTTGTTCCTATATGTGTCTCAACAGACTAAAAATAATGAAAGGAGACTTCTTGTGCTTCATTCGTCTCTGTGTCCTCTCGTGCTGCACAGAGTAGGTACTCAAGAGGATGGTGTGGAATCCCTCAGGGATGATGAATTTCCCACCTAGTAGGAGTGTGCTGGAGAGCATTCAAACCTCAGGACTGCCTGGACTAGACATCAATCTGCAGAGTCTAAGATTATTTATCAATCAAATATATAACAGATACAGCTATAATAGGTGAAATCAAGTTTCTTGGGAACATAATGCAGGGCTGAAACAGCCAGAACATTAGCCACTATGAGGGCAGGGGTGGTAAACTTTTTCTGTAAAGGGCCACATAGTGAGCATTTCAGGCTTTGCCGGTCCTACTGTCTTGGTGCCAACTCTTCAAGTCTGCCATTTTATTATGACAGCAGCTGTACAGAATATGCAGGCAAATGGAACTGGATGTATTCTAACAAACTGTATTTGATAACACAGGTGGTGGACCGCATTTGGCCTGTGGACCATAGGTAACCAACTCCTGAGATAGACATTTGACCTGCTGCCAGGAGGATTTACAACATAAGAAGCTGAAAGTAAAACCAGATGATGACATAGAATGGAAAAGTTGAAATCAGTACTTGTAAAGTTCTTCATAAAGTTCTAAAACCAAAAAAAGAACAAGTACATAATTGGAGACAAAAGAAGTTTCACGTAGAATATCTACTGAATTGAGTACAAACAAATTTTATTCTAGAAGTTCAAGAAGGGAAAAATAGTTATTTCTGGGCCAAACAGTGCAATGTGGTTTCTTAGAAAAATCTAACATGGCTCTAGATTTCATTAATGAAAGCAGGGCACCCAGAGCAAACCAGGTGATGATCGCGGGGGGAGTGGGTTTGCATCTGCTTGAGTCACCATCGCTCTGTCACACCCACCCCAACGCAGACACGCAGGAGGTGTTCACCGGGGAATAATCATTCCTATGCTCTGCTTGGGTGGAACAGCAGTTAGACATTCGAGTGTCTGCTCTGTGCAGTCTCTGTGCTGGATTCAAATGTGAGGAACTGGTGTTTGAGCTAAGAGCTGAAAGGCGGGGGTGGAGAGAGAGGAGAGGGGTTGCAGGACGGTACCCCCAGCAGGGGCGGCACCAGAACTGCTCTAATTCTCTGATGGGACTCAGTTCTGCTCTCTTTCCCTTTAATATCCCAATTGAAATACAGGTTTGTGGAAAAAGCGGTGGGGGTGTCTGTGTGTGGGGGGATATCATACTTTCTAAGAAGTCTTAACGTTAGCTTTGTTTATGAAAAATATGCTCCCTTACCAGAGAGAAGAAACAAATGTGTTGACATGTTTAAGGAAACATTTGAAGTATTTCAAATGAGGCTATAAAGGGAAATGAATTTAAGGAACTGGTAGGTCTACAGTGGGAGTTCTCATAGCCACCAATAATCCCCTCACAAAGGAACTAATTATGTTTGCAGAGGACATGTACGCCTGATAAAATAATTAAAAATAAACTGCTCTCCCTGGAAATGCAAATGACTGAGTGCTAAAGCAACCTTGTTGGTCACATAGACAATAAATAGACGTGTGCTCTCAAGTCTGTTAGGCGGCGCTGACTGGCTACAACAGGACCTGAACAGCTTTTGAAACAAAGGAGACCTCAGGCCCAGCGGGCCCAGTTGTTACACGAACTCTGCAAGAAGACAGGTGGTGAAAGCCTTCAGCCATGACACTCTCCAACTCTACCCCAGACTTCTCCTGGGGGATCCTGAGAAACTGGACTCAGAGTCTCTGCTGGAGCGGGAGAGGGTGGTTCACCCCTTCTCCCTCAAATAACTGCCACAGCACCCTTTCCTACCACCTGCAGCCATCAGGTCAAATAAGGCCAAGAACCAGGAGCCAGAGGGGCCTTCTGGTATGGGAAAGGGGAGACAGAAAGCCTTGGGGGCTTGACTGGAGCATTGCTGTGAAATTAAAAAAAAAAAAATTCCTTAGCAATGATGTCATAAGTCTTAAAAAGAAAAGGAAAAAAAGAAACTCAGGCTATAGAATAATGGTACCATTTCGTCCAAGAACCGGTAGTGATTAAGCACCTACTATGAGTGGCATTTATAGATGGGATGGAGGAAAACAATGGGATTTCTGCCTTGAAGGAAGTCACATCCTTATCGGGTTGCAGATTTCATGTAAGTGACGGACATGTTCCCAATTCCTTTTGCCTTGCTGACATCAGGCCCCTATTTCCACCTCTTCCATGGAGGCAAAAAATTACCTAGGGCCGGTGTGACTGGACGTCTGCGAATGTTTCCCAGGGAGTCAGTGATATAAGAGAGAAGGAGAGCAGAGGAAAGCCTAGCCTGGCTTTGCCTCGGGAGTGCTTTTAACTGCCAAGAGGGTGCTTGAGGGGAGGCACTTCTCTCCATACAGATGGGGCCCTGAACCTCGGCAAGGTGTGGCAAAAGTAAAACGGGGCAACGGTGTCATCTAGCTCCTGGGGGGACCGGAGGGGTAGATGAGGTAATACACACAGAGAAACACGTCACAGTGCCTGGTACTGCATACACACCCAACAGATGTTCCATCTGATTCCTAGGCAACTTGCCCAAGACCACAGATGCATTCACATCCAGGCCTGTCCAGTTCCAAACCCGAGCTCATTCATAGGGCTGCACGCACCTCTCAGGACTCAGGGGTCGTCTTCTTCCTCTTCCTCTTCCCTCCTGTTTGTGGGCCTGTCTCCAGCGCCTTTCAAGTCCACCCAGAGAGCCTTTTGTCTCCGTGCGTTTAGTCTCAGTGCTGACAACTTCCTGGTCTTCCAGTATAAGCAGAGGAGGGAAATGAGCAAAAGAATGAACATGACGCAGGGGCAGGTGATGAGGAAATAGAGTAAAGGTGCTGATGAGCAGATCCGGGAAGGAAATGTGGGCTCTGCAACCAAAAGGAGAAAAATAAAGAGAATGATTAGTCTCCGACTTAACTGTATGCATCAATGATAAACACTCCTGGGAGTTATTGTGACAGGCAAATAAATGTGAAAATAATGGAACCAAATAGCAGTCGGCCCAGCAAATCGTACATATGTGAGCAGGAAAGGAGAGAGTGCCGGGCACGGAGAACTCTAGAACGCGGCTCTTCCCACCTAACTGCCCTTGCCCAGCAAGTTCCAACCACCTGAGGTTTCAATGACCTACTTAAAACTAACAGCCAGTGAGAGAAACAAAACAAAAAAGGAAACCTCTCCTTTAATCTTCTTTCCTCAGAAAAGATATCTATAATTCAACCTTCATTCCCAACTCTGTTGCAGGTCCTGAGTTTTCAACTAAGTTATTCCCACTGCCACTTCTACAGACTTACACACACACACACACACACACACACACACGCACTGCACCCTCTTCTGTAACAGCAGCTACAGTGAGAAACACCATCCCTTCTGACTCTCCAAATCGGTCTCCCACTCCCCAGGCTCCCTCCACTGGCTCCTCTCCCGTGTGGCTCTGACTGTCGCCTCCACTTGGCGTGTTTTCTGCACCCTGATCCTCCAGGTCCTCCAGATCCTCTGGCCTTGCTGGGGTCACACCTCTTCCCCCACCAGGCTGGCCTGCCTCCCTTGGGCACAGTGCTTCTCTCCGTGGTCCTCTCACACATCCCTTTGTTTAGACCTCTTAACCGTCTCCTCTGCTTCATCACAGCTACGTGAGTAGGTCTGATTGCACCACTTGCTTCTCTATCCCCTGCAGTACCTAGCACATGGGCTTGATAACTTTTGCTGGACCGACTGCGACCACCTGGGCTGAAGTCCCTATGTGATGGCATGCTGAAGCCCACAACCAGCCCACAAGCGGGGGCAGCGGGCAGGCAGCACTACGAGCGCCGACATGGAACGTGCACACAAGCAGCCCAAAGTGGCTCCGGCCCCACAGCCAGGGAAGCAAAGCTGAGAGACAGCAAGAGCCTCAGAGTCCAGGGAACAGCACCTTGAGTTACTAGCAGAGGACCAGGTCTGCAGTCTCTTGGTGCAGAAAGACACATGTGCACAGAGATACCAGCTACTAAATGCAGTCTTCCAATTCCATGTATTTATGGCAGGATACATGACATCAGGGCTGCTCTGAAAAATCTGATGCTAACAGTAGCCGTGCTTTTATTTGAAAATTGTAATGACATAAGCAACTTCATCTTCAAAGGTTAAGCTAAAGGATTCAGGGGATTATAGACTCTTAGAGATGAAAACAACAGGTTTAGAGGTCATTTTGACCAACCTCATGCTGCAAGAATTCCATTTTCTGCATCGCTAATGCATTTTTCACCTTGAGGGGCATCTCTTTGTTGGAAGTCAAGAAAGAATCTAAACATTTGTCCAACTTCTGCATTGTGAGCTCCTGAAAGACCAGGCCTCTGTCTTCCTTATGTATCTTCTCATTTTGTGAAGCACTTTGTCCATAGGTCATAGAGGGAGGCTGATGAAGGAATGGACTGAATGGGTGAATCTGACACACAGGAACCCAGAGGAGGTGCCATCATGCTTTACAGTGTGAAGACCACCCCTGAATATCGGGCTGGCAGCTCTGAGCAGGGCTGACAAGAGCTGCAGGGCTTTGCTCCCTGGATTTTGCCCAGTCTCATTTATTTTGTCCATCCTAAATTTCGTTGTTGTTTTTGCAAGAGTGGGCAATGATAAAGTTAGATTTCATATTCTTTTTTTTTTTTTGGCAGAAAAACACTGTCTTTATTTGCACACGACATTATCATCTATATAAAGAATCTGATAGAATTTACAAAAAAGCTACTAGAACTCCTAAGTGAGATTGGCAAGGTGGAAAGGTACAAAATCAATACACAAAAATCAATTATACTTATATATGCTAGTAATATAAAAAGGAAGGTGAAATTATTTTTTTAAATGCTCTTTACAACTGCATAAAAAATGTGAAACATGTTTACAAAGTATATGCAAGACCTGTATACCGAAAAGTACAAAACTTTATAAGAGAAACTAAGGAAACCCAAATAAATGGAACAATATACTTTGCTCAGGGTTAGAAGACTCAATACTGTCAAGATATCAATTCTCTCCAAATTGATCTGTAGATTCAAGGCCATACAAATCAAAATCTCAGCAGTTTTTTGGAAGAAATTAACAATCTGATTCTAAAATTCATATGGAAATGCAAATGTCATAGAATAGTCAAAAAACTCTGAAAAGGAATGAAGCTGGAGAACTATCTGACCCCAAGTCTTAGTCTAAAATTACAGTAAACAAGGTATTGTGGCATTGGTGAGGAGACAAACACATGAATGAACTAGAAGGGAATACAGAAATAGACCCACACATACATGGACAACTGCTTTGTTTTTATCAAATGTACATCACAGTGGTTCAATAGTCCCCCTCCCCTACTCCCCCGCTACCCCAACTTCTCTCCCCCTTGGTAACCTCTAGTCACTTCTCAGTGTCCATGAGTCTAATGCTGTTGTGTTCCTTCAGTTTTGCTTCATTGTTATATTCCACAAATGAGTGAAATCATATGGTATTTGTCTTTCTTCACCTGGCTTATTTCACTGAGCATAATACCTTCTAGATCCATCCATGTTGTTGCAAATGGCAGAATTTCTTTTCTTTTTATGGCTGAAAAATATTCCACTGCTTATATGTACCACTTCTTCTTTTTCCAGTCATCTGTTGATGGACACATAGGTTGCTTCCATATTTTGGCTATTGCAAACGGTGTGGCAATAAACACAGGGGTGTGTATATCTTTTTGAATCAAGGAGTTTGTTTTCTTTCGGTAAATTCCTAGGAGTGAAATTACTAGGTCAAATGGAATTTCCATTTTTTTGTTGTTTTTTTAGGATCCTCCATACTGCTTTCCACAGTGGTTGCACTAATTTTTAGTCCCACCAACTGTGTATTTCTTCACACCCTCGCCAGCATTTGTTATTTATTGTCTTTTGGATAGTGGCCACTCTAACTGGTGTGAGGTAATATCTCATTGTGGTTTTGATTTGCATTTCCCTGATGATTAGTGATGTGGAGCATCTTTTCATGTGCCTGTTGGCCATTTGTATTTCTTCTTTGGAGAAGTGTCTGTTCAGATCCTCCGCCCATTTTTTGGTTGGGTTATTTATTTTTTGGGTGTTGAGGCTTATGAGTTCTTTATATATTTTGGATGTCAACCCCTTATTGGATATGTCATTTATGAATATATTCTCCCATACTGTAGGATGCCTTTTTGTTCTACTGATGGTGTCCTTTGCTGTACAGAAGCTTTTTAGTTTGGTATAGTCCCACTTGTTCATTTTTTATTTTGTTTCCCTTGCCCAAGGAGATGCATTCAGGAAAAAGTTGCTCATGTTTATTTAAGAGATTTTTGCTTGTGTTTTCTTCTAAGAGTTTTATGGTTTCATGATTTACATTCAGGTCTTTGATCCATTTTGAGTTTACTTTTGTGTATGGAGTTAGACAATCCAGTTTCATTCTCTTACATGTAGCTGTCCAGTTTTGCATGTATTAATTGACCATAGATGCATGGGTCTATATCTGGGCTCTCCATTCTGTTCCACTGATCTATGGGTCTGTTCTTGTGCCAGTACCAAATTGTTTTGATAACTCTAGTTTGTAGTAGAGCTTGAAGTCAGGGAGTGTAATCCCCCCAGTTTTGTTCTTCCTTCTCAGGATTGCCCTGGCCACTCAGGGCCACCTGTGGTTTCATATGAATTTTAGACTATTTGTTCTAGTTCACTGAAGAATGATGTTAGTATTTTGATAGGGATTGCATTGAACTGTAAACCACTTTGGGTACAATGGTCATTTTGACAATATTAATTCTTCCTACCCATGAGCACAGGATAGATTTCCATCTTTTGGTGTCTTCCTCAATTTTTCTCATGAGTGTCATGTAGTCTTCAGAGTATAGGTCTTTCACCTCCTTGGTTAGGTTTATTTAGGTATTTTATTCTTTTTGATGCAATTGTAAATGGAGTTGTTTTCCTGATTTCTCTTTCTGCCAGTTCATTGTTAGTGTATAGGAATGCAACAGATTTCTGTGTATTAATTTTGTATCCTGCAACTCTGCTGAATTTAGTTATTAGTTCTAGTAGTCTTTTGGTGAATTCTTTATAGTTTTCTATATATAATATCATGTCATCTTCAAACAGTTAAGTTTAACTTCTTCCTTACCAATTTGGATGCCTTTTATCTCTTTATATTGTCTGATTGCTGTGGCTAGGACCTCCAGTACTGTGCTGAATAAAAGTGGTGAGAGTCCTTGTCTTGTTCCTGATCTTATAGGAAAAGCTTCCAGCTTTTCACTATTAAGTATGATATTGGCTGTGGTTTTGTCATATACAGCCTTCATTATGTTGAGGTACATACCCTCTATACCCATTTTGTTGAGAATTTTTTTCATGAATGGATGTTGAATTTTGTCAAATGATTTTTCAGCATCTATGGAGATGATCATGTGGTTTTTATTCTTCTTTTGTTAATGTGGTGGATAATGTTGATGGATTTACAAATATTGTACCATCCTTGCATCCCTGGAATAAATCTCACTTGGTCATGATGTATAATCTTTTTGATGTATTTTTGGATTCAGTTTGCTAATGTTTTGTTGAGGGTTTTTGCATCTATGTTCATCAGGGATATTGGTCTGTAATTTTCTTTTTTTGTGTGGTGTCTTTGGTAGTGATGCTGTCCTCATAGAATGAGTTTGGAAGTATTCCCTTTTCTACTTTTTGGAATGCTTTAAGAAGGATTGGTATTAGCTCTTCTTTAAACGTTTAGGAGAATTCAGCTGTGAAGACATCTGGAAATGGAATTTTGTTCTTGGGGAGTTTTTTGATTACCAATCCAATTTTATTGCTGGTAAATAATCTGTTCAGATTTTTTTGTTTCTTTCTGGGTCAGTCTTGGAAGATTGTATTTTCTAGGAAGTTGTCCATTTCTTCTAAGTTGTCCAATTTATTGGCATATAATTTTTCACAGTATTCTCTAATTATTCTTTGTATTTCTGTGGTATCCTTTGTGATTATTTCTTCTTCATTTCTGATTCTGTTTATGTATGTACATTCTTTTTTTCTTGATAAGTCTAGCTAGGGGTTTATCTATTTTGTTTATTTTCTCAAAAAACAAGCTACTGATTTCATTTTTTTCTATTGTTTTATTCTTCTCTTTTATTTATTTCTGATCTGATCTTTATTATGTCCCTCCTTCTACTGACTTTGGTTTCATTTGTTCTTCTTTTTCTAGTTTCTTTGTGATTTTAGACTGTTTTTTGGTATTGCTCTTGTTTCTTGAGGTAAGCCTGTATTGCTATGTATTTTCTTCTTAGAACTGCCTTTGCTGCATTCCACAGGGTTTGGGATGTTGGGTTTTGTTTTCATTTTTCTCCTTGTACTGTTTGATTTCTGTTTTAATTTGTTCACTGATCTGTTAATTATGTAAAAGCATGTATTTTAACCTTCATGTGTTTTTAGGCCTTTTTTTTTGCTTTGTGTAATTTATTTCTAGTTTCATATCATTGTGGTCTGATATGCTGCTTGATACAATTTCAATCTTTTTAAATTTATTGAGGCTCTTCTTGTGACCTAGTATGTGATCTATTCTGGAGAACATTCCAGGTACACTTGAGAAAAATGTGTATCCTGCTGCTTTTGAATGGAGTGTTGTGTAGATATATCTGTTATGCCCATTTGGTCTAATGTATTGTTCAGTGCTTGTTTCCTTATTTATTTTCTGTCTGGTTGATCTGTCTATTGATGTGAGTGGTGTGTTAAAGTCTCCAAAAATGAAAGTGTTGCAATCTATTTCTTCCTTTAATTCTGTATTTGTTTTACATATTTAGGTGATCCTATGTTGGGTACATGGATATTTATAATGGTTATCTCCTCTTGTTGGATTGATCCCTTTATCATTATGTAATGTCTTTCTTTGTCTTTTGTTACTTTCTTTGTTTTGCAGTCAATTTTGTCTAATATATGTACTGCTAATCCTGTTTTTTTCTCCCTTTTATTTGCATTCAATATATTTTTCCATCCCTTCACTTTAGTCTGTATATGTCTTTGGGTCTGAAATGAGTGTCTTGGAGGCAGCATTTAGAAGGGTCTTGTTCTCTTATTCATTCTGCCACTCTATGCCCTTTGATTGGTGCATTCAGTCCATTTACACTTAAGGTGATTATTGATAGATATGTACTTATTACCATTTTATTGTTTTGTTTTTTTATATCTCCTGTCTGTTCCTTTCTTCCTCTTACAGTCTGTTGTTATTGATGGTTTTATTTAGTGTTGTAATTGGATTTCTCTCTTTTTTAAATTTATTTATTTTTTGTGCGTGTATATTTATTGTAGGCTTTAGTTTTGTGCTTACCAAAGGTTCAAAGATAGCTTCTTTACTACATAAGTCTATCTTAAATTGCTGATTACTCTATTTCAAATACAATCTAAAGGTATTTTCCCCCCTTCTTCTTCTTCCTCCTCCTCATTTTTAATATTAGATGTCATAGTCTGCACTTTGTGTGTATCCCTTGACCAATTTTGTGTATAGTTGATTTTGCTTCTTTTGTTTTGTTTTAATTTTGCACTTGCTTGGTAATCACTTGGTCTACTACCTTTACTGTGGGTTTATTTTCACTGGTGAAAGGCATTTAGCTTTAGGGACATTTCCATCTACAGCGATCCCTTTAACATATCATGTAAGACTGGCTTAGTGGTGGCAAATTCCTTCAACTTTTGTTTATCTGGAAATTGTTTAATTCCTGTTTCAAATGTACATGATAATCTCATTGGGCAGAGGATCCTTGGTTGGAGGTCCTTCTGTTCCAGTACATTAAATATATCATGTCACTCTCTTCTGGCCTGAAGTGTTCTGCTGAGAAGTCTGCTGATAGCCTGAGGTGATTTCCGTTATAAGTAATCTTCTTTTCTCTCTCTGGCTGCTTTCAACACTCTCTCTTTACACTTGATCTTTGTCATTTTAATTGTTGGGTATCTTGGTGCTGTCTTGCTAGGGTTCCTTTTGTTAGGGGCTCTCTGAACTTCCATGACCTGAGTGTCTAGTTCCTTCCCCAGACTGAGGAAGTGTTCAACAATTATTTCCTTGAAGTGACTTTCTATCCCTTTGTCTTTCTCTTCTCCTTCTGGTACCCTTATTATGCAAATATTGTTTCATTTGGATGGGTCACATAGCTCTCACCATTCTTTCATTCCTAGAGATCCTTTCTCTCTCTGTTCCTCAGCTTGTTTTCCTGTTCTCTAATGTCTATTTCATTTACTGTCTCCTCTGCATGATCGAATCTACTTTTAAGTCCCTCCATTGTATGTTTCATTTCAAATACTGTATTCTTCAGCTCTGAGTGGCTCCTTTTCAGGTTTTCTATCACTTTGTTCAAGTCCTCCCTGGGATTTGAATACTTTTCTGTAAATCCATGAGCATGGATTTTGAAATCTTTATCATGATTGGTGATCTCTGTTTCATTTAGCCCTTTTTCTGGGGTCTTGTCTTGTACTTTTGATTGGATTGAATTCCTCTGCCTGCTTATTTTGTCAGGGATTCTTTGTTTCTTCCTTTGTATTAAATGTCTCTGCTATACTTTGTGGTCTAAAGAGTAATAGCTCTATGAAGAAGGTGTACTATGGTGTCCAGAAGCTCATGATTCTTTACTCTCTAGTGCCTGGTTCTATTTTGCAGGGGCCCCCCCTTGTTGGCATGCTGTGAGTGGACCACATTTCTGGGTGGCTTCTGTAGTGGTCTAAGGCTGGGTGGGAAGTTTGCTTGAGCTGCTGCCTTTGTGATCAGCTCAAGAATCTGTTGAGCTCGCTGTGGGCAGTGATGCCCTCTTCCTGGCCTGCAGCAGTGGCAGGGCTACAGGGTTAATGGGGTGGGTAGACTGATGCCCCAGCTGGACACACACCACTGGGTTTGGACACCCACAAGGAGGAAGGAGCTCTTGGGACTGGCTCCTCCAGGCACCTCTCTGGTTGGACTGAAATGGAGCCAAGGAAGCTGGGAGAGTCTCCCTCTGCCTGTCAGGCAGCAAAGTCTGCTGCTGCTGGGCCAAGTGGGTTGGTTCCCAGCAGAGTGTGCAGGAAGGAGGCTTAGGGCTGCATTGCCAGCAAGGGGGATGGAGTGTGTGGAGCTCCTAGGAGTTCCCAATTTGTTGGGTGGAGGAAGTTCTAGGGAGGTATCCTCCACCTGCCCTTTCTCCCGAGGAGAAAGTTCCCTCCAACTCTCATCATCTCTGGTACCCCTGGGTCTCAGGACTGGCAGAGTGTGCCTGCCCTCCACACTGGCTGGGGTCTCATCCTCCCAGAGTGTTCCACCTGCCCCTGGTGTCCAGCCCAATAATCACCATAATCCAATACAAAATGGGCTCATGCTTCTGGAGCAAATCTTCAGGGCCAGGTATGCAGTGCTCCCGAGCTCCTGCCCCTTCTGGCTCCATTCCTTCTCCTAGCGGTAGGCTGGTGTTGGGGTGAGGGCTTGGGTCCCACTTGATATTGACTTTGCCACCTCGCCCTTTTCTGTGTGTTCATCTCTTCTTCCTCAGATGTAGAGGCAGTCTTCAGGTTGTTTTTAGGTCTAGTTGCATTTGCTGTATTTTCCTCTTTTATGTGTTTTTGAGAGGAGGTTTCCGTCTTGCCTTCCTATTCCACCATCTTTAATCTGATAAACAACTGCCTTTTTTTACAATGTTACAATTGCAATTCAGTGGGAAAAGGATGATTCTTTCAATAAATGATGCTAGAACATTTGGATATCTTTTATTTCTACGGTGGCAGGTCAAGCACTAGAATCCCATCCACCTCGGAGCAAGTCCGCAGGCAGCAAGCCCATCTCTGCCTCTGGGTCTCTCCAACCCCTGCAATCATCTCAGTCTCTGTCCTAGGCACTGCCACCACTCCAGCCTCTGCTCTCCTAAAGCTGCACAGCCTAGATTTCATATTCTTTAGTATCCTCTCTCCAAGGTCCTGCTTCACTACAGTAATTCTCCCAGGTTTTATCTGACTACATCTCAAGGCACGTGGTTAAGAAGGAGGTGTAGAGTGCAGTGCTGGAAGAAAATGGAGCGTGGGGAACAGTGGGTTAGAGTACTGGTCATGACACTTCACTTGCTTCACATGCAGAGGTACTGACTGAACACTTACTACATCTTGAAGGGAGCTGGGTTCAAATCCTGATTCTTCAACTTGGCATTATTGACTTGGACAAATTACTTATCCTCTCTAATCATTAGTTTCCTTGTCAATCCAATGCAGATCAATTTGTAGAATCATGATGAGATAATGCACAATAAAGCACTTAACATAGTGCCTCATGCATTTATTGAATCAGCAAGACATAAATATTAGCTAGAATGCTACTGAGACAGTTAGGAAAATCACCAGCAACATTCTCCCAAGAGACTGGGCAGGAAACAGGGCTAGCCCTTTTGATTCCTCACTCAGGAGCTCCTCCACAGGCCACATCCATTCCTTAAATCTCTGATCTCTGTGTCCCAGGACTGGGTGACATTCAGCTCAGAGCCAAATGGTTACTTTGGAGACTTTGGCTTCCTTTTCCATTCACGAGAGGCAGAGAATTGGGAGATGACAGTCCACAGCATCCATGTATCACTGTTGCTAGGATGGTGGTGTTGACAATGGGGAGATGGGCCTGGCACATAGAAAGTGGAAAGAAATCTGGTACTTGGCTTTTCTGCCACTGAGTCTCTAACCTTCATCATGAAGGGACTGCCAGAGGGCCTGACTATCTTAATGGGCAGAAGGCTGCTCTGTTTAGAGCAATCTGCCATCAAAGGACGGCAAAGTGCACTCTTTACAGCACTGAATTGGCCAACAGCAAGCAACTGTCAGCTCCACTGCTTTTCAATTACATCTCCTGGGAGGGCAGTGTTTGCTCTGGATCCCACAATCACCATTTCCCACCATCTGCTTCTCACCCATATCTGGATCAGAATTAGTGGCATTAAAACCGTTAAGGTTTGGCATTTTGAATCAATCCAAGTAAGTGCCCAATGCTCAAAGTACAAGGCCTGTAAGACAGCCCAAAATGTAATGAGAACACTTCATCATGAGGTTTCATTTATAACTTGCTTCTCCACACAGCCAAGTGCATGATGAGGAGCATTCCTTTTTGATATTACCTCAGAAATACTGGCTTCAGAAGAAGAAAGGGATGGGGTAATGAGGGGGCTACCAACTCCCCCCTCCCCCCGACGAAAACTCAGGCAACTGACTATGCCATGAGTTGGCTCCTGCCAAGAAATGAAAGCAGGGTTCAGTAAGCTGACACAAGTGCCTCCAGCATAAGTAAACCCTTGACAGCACCCCATTTCAACCCAACTGAAGACTCGCATGCCCATTCTTTCATCAAGCATTTGCTGTGCGCTATGTGCCAGGTCCTGCTGGAAGTACTGGGGTAGGGTGGATAAATGCCATGGTCTCTCCAGAAACTTCAGGTGGTGGCACGTATTTCCTTTGAGGATCCACTTTCTAAATATATCCTTACCTGAAAAAAGCTGGGAAATGGTAACAAATACCATACTACCACAAATAGCCCAGTCCCTAGAAAGGCTTATCGCCTTGTCTATTAATGAATCACAGAGAATTCTCCAGAATAAGACATTTCTGTGTGGGGCCTGAGGGTGAGATTTAAAAAAACTCAGGTAACTGTAGCCTTGCCTTGATTCAGTCAGAGCTGAGGAAATAAGATGGAGAAGAAAATGCAAGGTGCGTTCCCCCAGAGAAATTATTCCTAACTTTCCTGCCTTCACAGTTTTATTATGCAGTACAAAACTAACCCGACCTGAAATTGCCAAACAGAGGTAGTGCAAAGCCATCTGAGAAGAGAGAACTGGTAGCACAGTATATTTGACCTGGGCTTTATTGCTACACAGAGCTGCTCCTTACCAGGAGTGAAATGACACTGTGATTTTGAGCTCCAGTATTTGAGCATCTTCTAAGGGCCAGGCACAGTACTAGTGCTGGAATGAGACATTGAGTCTTTGCCTTCTTAGAATGTATAGTCCAGCAGTGACAATGGGTGTTAAACAGGTGTGAGGACTAAGAGAGTAAGATAAGTCCCTGAGAAAGTGGCCGTTGAGTTGGTAGGTGAAGGATGAGTAAATGCTGACCAGGAGAGATGGCATGGAAGATACTGCAGTCAGGAGGTGATGTACGATCATAGGAGATGTGGCACTGTCAGTCATGTCTCTTACCTTCTCATCTTCATCTTCTTGCTCTCCACCTGGTCTCTCCCCTCTAGAATGTAAACGTGCTCAAGTCCCTACCATCCTCAAAGCAAAAGAGAACAAAGTAAAACTTCACTGACACCTCTTGCCATTCGTATCGTCTTCCCTCTCCCTTTTTACAGATGCTCTTGAAAGTGTAATCTGCATTTGGTATGTCCACTTCCTCACTGCAGTCAGTCTCACAATTGACTTTTCTCATTACTCTTCTGTAACTGCCCTAAGTTGTTAAATCCAATGGAAACTTTCCCATTCTTATCGTACTTGACCTCTTTGCATAGTTGAGTCCGTCAGCTCTCACTTCTCTCTTGATTCCTTCTCTGCCTTTGATTTCTATGCTGCCAGCAAACCCTGGTTCTCCTGCCTCTCAGCGACTACTTTCATTCACCTGCACAGGCTACTCTTCCACACTCCCTGATAAGTAGTGGCGTATCTCAGGGGCCCATCCTTGGGCACTGTTATTAGCTATAAACTGAAGACTTCTAATCTACAGTTCTGGCAAAGGTCTTATTTGGAAGTCCTGGTGTCTGCTGGTTCATCCACAGGTACTCCATACTCAATTCCAGCCCAGCTTATTCAAAATTAAACCAATCTCCCCTTTGAGACCTTTCTCCTCTCTGACCTCATTCAGTGACTATCTCCACTACCCACCTATGCCAGAAACCTGATATTCATCCTTGATTCTCCCCTCCTGCTTATTCACTCTCCACATACAGCTAATCAGTCTCTAAATCCTGAAGATCACACGTCCTAATAATGGGAGCCTGTCCTTCTCTCAGCCCTCATGGGCACTGCTTTAATTCAGCTTTCATCTTGTCTCAACTGGGTTCCTACAGTCAATTTCAAATAGTTCTCCCTGCTCTGTGCCTGCCACTCTTCTAATTCATCTTTAAAATTGCTCCCAGTGGGAGCTTTCTAAAATGCTAATCTGGTGAAGTCACTCTCTTGCTTCAACTTGTTCCAACGACACTCCATAATTTTCATGATAAAGTTCACCTTTTTTAGCTTTGTACACAAGACACAGAGTTGAGACCCCTACTCTCCCTATCTAACTAGTCTTATGTCTTGCCATTGGGCCACAGTTTCTATGATCCTGTACCTTTCAATTTTCCTAAAATATGTTTCCTCCTTTTTATAGACCCCATACTCTGGGAAACTTCCAAAATCACTTCCTCACCCAGACCTTCGCCCCAGCCTTGTGTCTCCTCCTCCTGCAGGATCCTGAGACTGCTTCTTTGATGACACCCATCATGCTGGACTTCGCTTCCCCCATCGGACTCTGGGCTCTGTGGCAACAGACTCTGCATACATGTATTTGTGTCCTCAGAACTTCATGCAGTCATTTCCTGAACAAATTATAATATTTTATCATATAAATGGATTTATGCATAGGTGGGTGTGCACGTATGTGTGCCGTGTTTGGAGGCAGAGGGGAAAGGAGTTTACGGTTGTCTAGCACTTACAATATGCTATGGACTGTGCTAGATACTTTATATGCCCTTGTATTATGATCCTTACTTTATGAGAAAGCTGAGGCTCACAGAGGTTCAGTAATCAGGGTCTGATATCCTAACTAGTAAATAGGTGGTAGAGCTGCTATTTAAGCCTACGCTTGTCTGACTGCAAACCCTGGTTTTCTCATCATCCCACACTGCCTCCTCAACTGCCAGGAACGAGCAGCCAGGTAGAGGAGGAGAGGTGTTATCTCTCTTACCTGTACTTCTAATGAAAACCCTCAGCGGGTCATGGCACAGGCTTGCAAGCTTCTTCAATTGTGAAATATACATAGACCATTCAATCTTTAATGTTTTCTTTCCCAAGTTCATCTTTTTAAAACCTGACACCTTCCACCAACCTTAACAGTAGAGGTATGATGTGAAGGATCCCATCTGTCTCAGAGGAGGTACGCTTTCTAGTCACACAGTGTATACTTTTTACAGCTATTATCTATATATTCTATTGCAAAAACCAGGACTCTATAGAGCGTCGGGTTTCCTGTAGGAAAACGTGTATGGAATGTGTTCAGGGATGTGGGACTTCCTGTAATTGTTGGAATGGAAGAAAAGCAGATAGGAAGAAAAATTCGGCCTAGACACTTGGGAGAAAAATTCTGCTGAAGAGTAGACAGGGATCAAGGACAGTGGAGCCCCAGGGAAAAAAATCAGGTAACGCTGACTTCCACCCTAGAAGCCTGGCTGGCTGGGAGGCCACTATGCCTGACCTTGGAGAGGCTGCCATCCATTCTCAGCAGTGCCCTTTCCCTCTTCAGGAGCATCACCAAAGCTCACCTGTGTTTTAGGAATGTTATCTTTATGGATCCTTTTACCCTTCTGGTGTGGGCACCAAGGCCACACCTCTGGCTCGCCACTGCACCTCTCCCACCGTCAGTTTAGCTTAGAGCTCACCTCTCACCTTCTGCTTGACCCCCACCAGAGGGAAGAGGCTCAGAGAATGGGCTGGCTACAGCATCTGCCAGCTCACTGATCACCAGGGAAGATGTACAGGCCTGGCTGGAGAAATTTCTGCTTTCATGAACAAAAGTTTAATGAATGCCTATCATATGCGTGGCACTGTACTGGCTGGAAGGATGCCCTCTTCTTTGTCATAACCTGTGGTTCCACAGCCTCCTGAAGCCATGCACTCAGCTGAACAGGACAACCTGCCCACAGAGAGAAGGGTCACCCTTTGGCCAAGCTGTTCAGGTCGCTGCCCTGTTTGCTGGACCCTGTAAACAAGTTCCAGAAGGCACAGGTCCTCCTTTGACACCGTTGAAGGTGCAGTTAGGAGAGGCACCCCAACTGGCTCTCATTATCACAGTTCTGATAGTTTGTGGAGCACATAGAGAGATAAGAAGTTTGGCCCTTAGTCACCGAGAAAGGTTTTTGGTTTATTTTCTTAGTTTCATTTTGGTTTGGACTCAGGGAACATTCAGAGGTTGCTGAGTTTGGTTCAACCAAAGCAAATGCAGAGTCACCATGTCCCGATCCCCCCTCCCCACTCCCACTGCATGTCAGCATTCTGACACTGGAGAATTAGCCAAGTGGTCAAGGTGTCTGCTTCAGATATTATTTGGTTATTTAAAGGAATATGATGTTGATGGCTTTTTTTGTTTGGGAGGGAAAAGGAGGGAGCAGGTCTTTTGCCCTAGACATCTGAGGTCTAACCTAAAACCTCATGCAAACCCTTTTTTATCCAAATGATTTACTACTGAGAGAAATGGCAGTCATCATCTTCAGGGCGTCTGCAAATTGCTTTCAGCCTGAAGAAGGAGCAAAACATAGCTGGGAGGGAAAGCAGAAGAGGGGACACAAAGATTCTCCTGACCCTGAGCCACAGCAGATTAACCCTTAAGTTACCTGAAGGCAGCACTGTCAGCAGCATAGGCTGGGACTCATCTGATGCCCGGTTGACCCACTTGCCTGGGTTGCCATGCAGCTGCCACTCTGTCACCCTGCACCAGTACCTGCCAGCATCCTCCATCTCTACCCGCTGAAGCTTCAGGACAAAGTCTGCAGGGGATGCATGGTAACAGTGCAGGCGCCTGCTGAGCTCCTCTTCACCGTACTCCAGCAAGCCATCGTGTTGGAGGCGCACCAACATTCTGCTTCCAGCATTTTCTCTGTTGCAGTACCACGTCACAGAGAACAGGGACGCTGAGCTGCCGGAACTCTCCAGCCTGCAGCCGAAGTCCACCTCTCTGTGCTCAGTAGCATTTTCTGTCCAGTACACTTTGGAGACACGTATCTTACTTCCTAGGAAGTAAAATGGCAGTAAGTTAGAGAAGAACCCAGGCTTTTCCACCGGACATCTCCTCTGAAAAACCTAGTTATCATTGAGAAGATGCTATGTGTTCATCTTTAGACAACAGATCTCTCATACACCCCTTCTTTAGCCCTACCTCTTGCCTGGTAGACCTGCCACTGAGAACCAGCCAGCTTCAATGGGTGCTGCGTCCTGCTGCTTTCACTACTCCCTGGCCAGTCTTCTCTTCGACTTTTCAGTAGACCATTCAAAACTTCCAGCCCTCCCCTCAAGTCATGTGTTTCACTACTACCCCTCATTCTTAGGAAAGTACCCTCCTCCCACACAGCCAGATATCATCTCAGCTATAAATGCAGGAAAAGAGGAGGCTATTTGAGAGACTGAATACTTTTATACACTCAAGGAGATATTTAAATTATTGGGTTAGACTACGTTTTAAAGAGCTTTTGACGTTTACTTAAAAATTTTTTTCTCTGGTAACCAGCAGGGAAGGACTTGGAACATAGGCCAGGTAGTTACAAAATAAAGAAATTACAGTGTGCGCTAAAATTTCAGCTCTATGACAGATACATTTACTAATCTATCTTGAAAAGAACGGCTTCATCTGATCCTGGATTCTTTTTGTTTTTGTTACCATCTTTACTCTCTTCTTCCCTTCATGGAAAAGTATGTGAAATATTAGTTTATATGATACTGTCTCTGCTTCCTGATCTCAAATGACTCCCAACCTTACTGCAATTAGCCTTCCAATCCCGTCACTATATCCTGGCCAAGGTCCCAGTAAGGATCTGATTTCCTCTAGTCTTCTTTGTCTTCTCTGTGCTTTTTGCCACTGACGTCCATTCTTCTTCTTGAAATCCTCTCCTCTTTTGATTTCAGAGAATGTCCCTCCTACAATTTCGACCAGTTTCTCAGTAGCTTTCCCTGAAGCCTCTTCCTTAACTCACTACCTTCACCAGGGTGCCCAGGTGGCCACCCCCAAGGCCAGCCGAACCCAGCCCATGGATATGTTCTCTTGACACCCTTGGTATTTTAAAAGAATTTGAATTAATTGTGAATGTTCTCAAATTGAACGGTATCACCAAAAAAGAGTTTAGGCATTTCTGGATATACTAAAAGATCAGACAACATTTAGCCCCCAGTTCTGAATGAGAAGCACTGGCTTGAGCTAAGAAGTGGCTGCCTCCTTACAGGGGTGTGCACACACTGTCAAGATGTGGCTTGGACAACCAGGAGAAAGGGATGCCAGCCACAAAGATGGAGAACACAGTACTCATAAGGCTCGCAGGATGGCAGAGATGATAAATGCAATGTGGGACGTGCTAAGTGGAGGATTTCTGGGGCATCCAAGTAGAAATGTACAACAAGCCATTGGGTAGAAAGTCCTAGAGCTCAGGAGATCAAAGATAAACATAAATACTTAGAACTATTTCACTGAAGGTGGTAGTTGAAATCAAGTCAATGTTTAAGAAGTTCAGAAGAGACCAGAGAAGAAAAGGAAAAAGGGTCCCAGGGTCTAGCCCTGAGGAACAGTCACAATTAGCAGGGAGAGGATGAAGGGCCAGAAGAGGAAGCTAGAGCGGCAGGAAGAGTTCCCTGTATCAAGCCACTGTTTTGCCTCTGTTGTCCCCAATAGACTGAGCTCCTTAAGGCAAGAGCTGTGCTTTATTTATCTTAGTATTCCCAACTGTCTAATACATAGTAATGTTCATTAGAAGCTTACATTTTATTACAGTGAAAATAGAATTTCGAGCACCAAGCTAGATTAACTTATTTGCACCATGCTGTTGGATATCGGCCAGTCCCCTAACCTTAGCTGTGACATTCATTTAATTTTAATCAACAATGGAGGTGACCTAACTAATGCTGAGAGATCTAATCGCCCTACCCACATTTAGACCACAGCACTCTTAGACCAGTGCAAATGGATGGAACTTCTATTACATTTTTAAAGATCTCTTGAGGAAGAGGAGATTCCCTCAGTAAGCCATTCCGACAGTTAACTACTCTTATTTGCCTTATGTTTAGGCAGCCAAATGTTGAAAAGCAATTTCTCCACACATCCCTATAGAGTTATACAGTTTCTGTTCACAGTGGGAGAAATATGCTTCGTATTACTCTTTCTCTGCCAAATTACAGTAGAGCCCCACTGGAGTGACACAGCTTGTTATTACAGAGATCTGGAGATACGATACCCTGGATAGCTGCACAGACCAAGCGCAAGGCTGATAAGCAAACCAATCAAAGGGATCTTGCTCCCATCCTAGCCCTTCAACATCTCAGATTGATCTACCTTATGTGAACGCACCTCCTCTGGTGGGCTACCAGGCCCTGTAGCCATGTATAGGTGGACACTGTTCCTACGACTCTAGTCTTATTTTTACTTTCACATAATCATTCCATGGAACAGCCACCCAAGAGAAGACGGCAGTCCTACAGGAAGATGTGTGAGAATACACTCCAAAGGTTTACCTGTCGGCCTGAGTTTCAATTCTGTAACACCTGACATCTTTTCTCCAAGCTTGTGCCAAGTGCCGTTGGGAGATGAGAGCCATTCCTCTACGGTGCAGCGGTATTTGCCCTGATTGCTGTCTTCCACATTCAGAATGTGTAGCTGAAACAAGTCTTGGGAAACTTTCTCAATGTGGAATTTTTGTTTTCTTCGTGGGGTGTGAAATTCATCCCCATATTTTACAACATTGGTTTGGTCTACTTCCAGGATCCTCAGCCAGGATGCATTAGTGGAAATAGGAGAGAAGTACCAAATAATGGATAACTGAAGGTTTCCAGTAGACTGGCACAAGATACTACATTCTATGTCAGTGTTGGAGTTGATGGAGAGTTCTTGGACTTGATGGCTTGAATTCACTTTTAGCTTGCTCTCTAAATGAAAAGAATGGTAACATTTACTTTTGTTGCTTTGCTAGAACCTGGAATTTTAAGGTGGAAGGGACATTAGCAGTCAGTGAGGGAAAGGCCTCCTACGGCCATCAGATGTGTGACTCTCCCCTTGGCAGCCCGACTACCTGCCCATTCAGCCTCTGAACATCTCTCTGCCTGACCAAGTAGCCCATTCCATATTTGGACAGCTCTGCCACCAGATAATTCTTTCCGATATCAAGTGGAATTTTACCTCTCCCTACCGCCATCCACTGGTCCTGATTCTACCCTTGTCAGGGGAGTGGAACAGGAAGGATGGGGCTGGGAGAAAGTCCCATACAGGAAAACCTAATCTCTTTCACATGATAATGCTTCAGTATTTTAGTGTAGATATCGTCTCTTCTGTAGCATTTCATAAATCCAACTGTGAGAAAGTGGCCCTGTTAATGCTTTGTCTGTGTGTTCACTGTCTAGGGTACTCTTGGATTCACAATTTGCCGAAGTCTAATTGATCTGCCTTCAAACATGGGTAAACAAAAGGAAGCTGTATGTGGGTTATTAAAATTGTACATCTCTTTGTAGGAGTATCATAGAGATATGGAGTCAACTACCCTTTAACCCCAGCAGCTGTCTACTTTGTCAGTTCCTAATCTTATTCTAACTTCTTGCTGACATCACCAGTTCTACTTTTGAGACTGCATACTGATGTTGCCAGTAGGTTCCTTTACTCTTCCTTCAACAAACATTTATTAAGTACGCACTATCTTAGGTACTGGACTAGACTACACTCTGTGAATACCTACCCTCAGTGGTTTCACAGTTTAGAGGGAGAAACTAGTACAGAGACAGAGGCATAGAGATTATAGGATTGGGTCACCCAAGCAGGACAGAGGAATGCAGAAGTGGCTATCAGAGCACAAAGCAGGGTCATCTTCCCAAATATGGGAGGGAGGGAGGCTTATTGGAGGAGGTATCAATAAGTCTTAAGGGTTAACAGCAATTAGTCTGATGAACAAGAGGCTAAAGAATTCCACATAAAAGAAGCAACCTGAATGAAGAGTTTAAAAGTGAGAAAGGGGGATTAAACAAGATGGCGGTGTGAGAATTGAGGCAGAAACCTCCTCCCAAAACCACATGTAACATGAAAATACAGCAAATACAACTAATCTTGAAAGAGCAACCAGAAAGAAGACTGCAACAGATGGCCTACATCTGGGGAAAGAAAGACCTTACAGAAAAGGGTAAAATAGCAAAGCGACAATATGGCAGGATCCAAGCCCTCCCCCAACCCCAGCTCACTGGTGGAAGGAAGAGAAATGGAGAGTAGAAGCCCAGGACTGCTAAATACTCACTCCTGGAGATCTGCTCCAGGAACATGGACCCACATTACATGGTGCTCTGGAGATGAGAGGGGTTGGAAAGCAAAGACAGATGGAATAATCAGAGAGACTGAGATTCCAGCCACTTGGGGAGAACAGGTACGCACAACCAGCCAATCTGGGACAAAAGAAAGGTGGACACTTTGAAAGACATCCCAACAGTG
>JAVSCE010016924.1:0-61762 GCA_032199065.1 Smutsia gigantea
CAAAACTACTAGAATTAATATCTGAATTCAGCAAAGTTGCAGGATACAAAATTAACACACAGAAATCTGTTGCATTCCTATACACTAACGATGAACTAACAGAAGAGAAATCAGAAAAACAATTCCATTCAAAATTGCATCAAAAGAACTCAAATACCTAGGAATAAACCTAACGAAGGAAGTGAAAGACCTGTACCCTGAAAACTACAAGACATTCCTAAGAGAAATTAAAGAGGACACTAACAAATGGAAATGCATCCCATGCTTTTGGCTAGGAAGAATAAATATTGTCAAAATGGTTATACTACCTAAAGCAATCTACAGATTCAATGCAATCCCTATCAAAATACCAACAGCTTTCTTCAATGAACTCGAACAAATAATTTTAAAATTCATATGGGACCACAAAAGACCCCGAATACCCAAAGCAATCCTGAGAAAGAGGAACAGGGGGAATTACACTCCCTGACTTCAAGCTCTACTACAAAGTCACAGTAATCAAGACAATTTGGTATTGGCACAAAAACAGACCCACAGACCAGTGGAACAGAATAGAAAATCCAAACATTAACCCAAACATATACAGTCAATTAATATTTGATAAAGGAGCCTTGGATATACAATGGGCAGATAACGGCTTCTTCAGCAGCTGGTGTTGGAAAAACTGGACAGCTACATGTAAGAGAATGAAACTGTACTACCGTCTAGCCCTATACACAAAGGTAAACTCAAGGTGGATCAAAGACTTGAATGTAAGTCATGAAACCATAAAACTCTTAGAAAAAAACATAGGCAAAAATCTCTTGGACATAAACATGAGCGACTTCTTCATGAACATATCTCCTCGGGCAAGGGAAACAAAAGCAAAAATGAACAAGTGGGACTATATCAAGCTGAAAACCTTCTGTACAGCAAAGGACACCATTAGTAAAACAAGAAGACATCCTACAGTATGGGAGAATATATTCATAAATAGCGTATCTGATAAGGGGTTGATATCCAAAATATATAAAGAACTGACGCACCTTAACAAACAAAAAGCAAATAATCCAATTAAGAAATGGGCAGAGGACATGAATAGACACTTCTCTAAAGAAGAAATTCAGATGGCCAACAGGCACATGAAAAGATGCTCCACATCGCTAATCATCAGAGAAATGCATATTAAAACCACAATGAGATATCACCTCACACCAGTAAGGATGGCCAACGTCCAAAACACAAACAACAACAAATGTTGGCGAGGATTTGGAGAAAAGGGAACCCTCCTACACTGCTGGTGGGAATGCAAATTAGTTCAGCCATTGTGGAAAGCAGTATGGAGGTTCCTTAAAAAACTCAAAATAGAAATACCATTTGACCCAGGAATTCCACTCCTAGGAATTTACCCTAAGAATGCAGCAGCCCAATTTGAAAAAGACAGATGCACCCCTATGTTTACTGCAGCACTATTTACAATAGCCAAGAAATGGAAGTAACCTAAGTGTCCATCAGTAGATGAATGGATAAAGAAGATGTGGTATATATACACAATGGAATATTATTCAGCCATAAGAAGAAAACAAATCCTACCATTTGCAACAACATGGATGGAGCTAAGAGGGTATTATGCTCAGTGAAATAAGCCAAGCCGAAAAAGACAAGTATCAAATGATTTCACTCATATGTGGAGTATAAGAACAAAGAAAAAAAACTGAAGGAACAAAACAGCAGCAGACTCACAGAACCCAAGAATGGACTGATAGTTACCAAAGGGAAAGGGACTGGGGAAAATGGGTGGGAAGGGAGGGATAAGAGGGAAAAAGGGGCATTATGATTAGTAGACGTAATGTTGGGGGGGCACGGGGAGGGCTGTACAACTCATAGAAGACAAGTGGTGATTCTATAGCATCTCACTACGCTGATGGACACTGACTGTAATGGGGTTGGTGGGGGTGTACCTGATGAAGGGGTAGTTTAAAAGCCATAATAATAATTCACATGTAATTATAGATTAATGATACCAAAATAAATTATATTAAAAAAAATGCAAAACACTAAAAAAAAATACATCAAGAGTATCATACACCATGATCCAGTGGGATTCATCCCAGGGAAGCAAGGATGGCACAACATTCAACAATCCATCAACATCATCCACCACATCAACAAAAAGAAGGACAAAAACCACATCATCATCTCCATAGGTGCTGAAAAAGCATTCAACAAAATTCAACATCCATTCATGATAAAAACTCTCAACAAAATGGGTATAGTGCACAAGTACCTCAACATAATAAAGGTCATATATGACAAACCCACAGCCAACATTATACTTAACAGCGAGAAGCTGAAAGCTTTTCCCTTAATATCGGCAACAAGACAAGGATGCCACTCTCCCCGCTTTTATTCAACATAGTTCTGGAGGTCCTAGCCACGGCAATCAGACAATACAAAGAAAGAAAAGGCATCCAGATTGGTAAGGAAGAAGCCAAACTGTCACTGTATGCAGATGACATGATACTGTACATTAAATACCCTTAAGAATCCACTCCAAAACTACTAGAACTAATATATGAATTCAGCAAAATTGCAGGATACAAAATTAATACACAGAAATCTGTTGCATTCCTATACACTAATGATGAACTAGCAGAAAGAGAAATCAGGAAAACAATTACATTCACAAGTAAAATTCCTAGGAATAAGCCTACCTAAGGAAGTAAAAGAACTATACCCTGAAAACTACAAGACACTCATCAGAGAAATTAAAGAAGATACCAATAAATGGAAACACATCCCAAGCTCATGGATAGGAAGAATTAATATTGTCAAAATGGCCATCCTGCCTAAGGCAATCAATAGATACAATGCAATTCCTATCAAAATACCAACCGCATTCTTCAATGAACTAGAGTAAATCATTCTAAAATTCATATGGAACCACAAAATCCTGAATAGCCAAAGCAATCGTAAGAAGGAAGAATAAAGCGGGGAGGATTATGCTCTTCGACTTCAAGCTCTACTACAAAGCCACAGTAATCAAGAAAATTTGGTACTGGCACAAGAACAGACCCATAGACCAATGGAACAGACTAGAGAGACCAAATATTAAGCCAAGCATATATGGTCAATTAATGTACGATAAAGGAGCCATGGATATACAATGGGGAAATGATGGCCTCTTCAACAACTGGTGTTGGCAAAACTGGACAGCTACGTGCAAGAGAATGAAACTGGATTATTGTCTAATCCCAAACACAAAGGTAAACTCAAAATGGATCAATGATCTGAATGTAAGTCATGAAACCATAAAACTCTTAGAAGAAAACATAGGCAAAACTCTCTTAAATATGAACATGAGCAACTTTTTCCTGAATGCATCTCCTCGGGCAAGGGAAACAAAATCAAAAATGAAGAAATGGGACTAGATCATGCTAAAAAGCTTCTGTACAGCAAAGGACACTATCAGCAGAACAAAAAGGCATCCTACAGTATGGGAGAATGTATTTGTAAATGACATATCCAACAAGTGGTTAACATACAAAATATAAAAAGAACTCACACACCTCAACAGCCAAAAATCAAATAACCCTATTAAAAAATGGGCAGAGGATATGAACAGACACTTCTCCAAAGAAGAAATTCAGATGGCCAGCAGGCACATGAAAAGATGCTCCAAATCGCTAATTATCAGGGAAATGCAAATTAAAACCACAACGAGATATCACCTCACACCAGTTAGGAAGGCCAACATAGAAAAGACTAGGAACAAAAATTGCTGGCAAGGATGCGGAGAAAGGGGAACCCTCCTACACTGCTGGTGGGAATGTAAGCTAGTTCAACCATTGTGGAAAGCAGTATGGAGGTTCATCAAAAAACTCAAAACAGAAATACCATTTGACCTGGGAATTCCACTCCTAGGAATTTACCCAAAGAAAACAACTTCTCAGATTCAAAATGACATATGCACCCCTATGTTTATTGCGGCACTATTTACAATAGCCAAGATACGGAAGCAACCTAAGTATCCAACAGTAGATGAGTGGATAAACAAGATGTGGTACATTTACACAATGGAATACTATTCAGCCATAAGAAAGAAACAAATCCTACCATTTGTCATAACATGGATGGAGCTAGAGGATATTATGCTCAGTGAATCAAGTCAGGCAGACAAAGACAAATACCAAATGATTCCCCTCATTTGTGGAGCTAAACTGAAGGAAGAAAACAGCAACAGACTCACACACTCCAAGAAGGGCCTAGTGGTTACCAAAGGGGATGGATGGGGGAGGGCCGGTGGGGAGGGAGGGAGAAGGGGATTGTGGGGTATCATGATTGGTGCACATAGTGTGTCTGGGGTCATAGAGAAGACAGTGTAGCTCAGAGAAGACAAATAGGGACTCTGTGGCATCTTACTACACTTATGGACAGTGACTGCAATGGGGTATGGAGGGGACTTGATAATAAGGGTGAATGTAATAACCACATTGTTTTTCTTGTGAAATCTTCATAAAACTGTATATCAATGATACCTTAATAAAAATAAATAAATAAAACTAATATCCACATTTAAAAAAAAAGCAAGGCATTCATATACAATATAATCTTTTTTTGTGGAGCATTGATTTTCAATCTGCATTCAGGAGTACTGAAACTTACCAAATAGGTTAATATTTTAAGTCACACAGGCAGAACTCTCATGATCATCATAATTAACAATTACAGGGATTGAGTACCCAAGGAAACAATGATTTACCAGATATTAATAGAGGAGGTTCATTGAGAAAGCTACCTTTAAGAGGTGCCTATTATACAGAAGAGAGTAAAACATAATCAAAGGGCACTGAGGATTATAATACATACCTATGAGATGAGTGAGATCAATGTCTAATCTTTGCCTGTACTTGAAATCTGGGTCCATGCCACTGCAGTGCAACACTATCTGTGAAACACACTCCTCAATTATTTTATAATACTGTGGCCTAAAAAAGAGAAAGTATTCTTGACTACCTTTTCTACATGCACAAATCAATTTTCTTTAGAAGTGCTTCAGCATGATAAAAGAACTAAGTCTTTCTCCTCAGGAGAAAAATGTCTAAGCTTAAAGATGGTCTGGACATTATAGCGCAAAACCCTACTGTGATGTTATCAACTGTGAACACTTGTTCTGAATACTTAATACTCTAGTTTGCAGGGATTCTTGCTTGTGCACAAAGATACTTATCAACCTTATCTACTTAGTTAAGCTATTGTTCCTAAAGTTAATGAAAACAAATGGCCTGTTAGTCCTATATCCATGAGTACAGAAATGGATCTAGGCCTCTACAAGTTCTCAATTTCAATAAGGGGTGAGTGTTTTGGCATTAGGTGGCAAGCAATGGCTTGAATTTACTACAACACTTTTACTCAAGACTGGCTATAACAGCTTACAAAACTAGACTGAGCAACTTATATTACAGACTAGTCCAAAGTTCTATTTATGCGTATATTTAAAAGATCCATTTTATAGAAGCATACACACTTAATATGCACTGCTATAGCCTCAATTTGTTCAAAGTGCCCAAGGTTTCAAAACATTTCCAAATTCTGTAATCTATCAAGGTAATTCTGGCTTTAAAAATGACCATTTGCATACTTCAAAAAGTTTTAAGAGGCATTTTTTGCATTTGAATTTGGGGAAAATTTAGTATTTATCAGTGGCTAATAAATTTAACAGAGAAAAATCGGTAAGAAATACTGCTATAGACAAATTATGACATAAACATCCCTAAAATTAGTGTTCCGATAACTAGCCAACCTAGTAAAAGTTTGCAAATGAAGCCTAACAGATTCTAATTGCTCTTATATATCTGTTGTCATGGGGCTGGTCTCAAGAATAAGAATAAATAGTAATACATATTACACATCGGGGGCGCTCTCAGGTCATCATCTAGTTTAGGATAAATAATATTGGATTAAAATCACTCTAGTCAAGGCCTCTTTGGGTAAACAAGGTAAACAATTGTTCCCATTGAGACAAGGTTAATTATCAAGTACTTGTTACCCTTCTACTTTATATCAATGTGCTCAGGATGAAAAGGATGTCATATCAGAGTAAGTTCTCATTTATTCCAAGTTACTGAGACTGTTTCACACAAATTATTTCCCTTAGGTAACTGCATACCTGTGGGCACAGTACCCCTTTAATTGCCAAAACATATTTTAGAAAACAACAATCATTTTAAATGCATTACCACCTTTCCTGCTTTAAAAAAAAAGCATATAATTTAATATTTAAACATTTTTCTTTGTCTCTGTAGCACCATGAGGCCCATCAGTTACTGTATTGGTCTGAATTGTAATAGTTTTCCATATAGCTTTAGAACTGTCATTTTTATTGTGATGGTACCTAGCCCCATGGTACCTTTCTTTCTCCCTTTTAATCAAGCAAGCTTTGAGAAATCAGAGAACCTAGGTTGCCAAAATTACATACATATTAGAGTATGAAGAATAACTAAGAGTCTTGAAAAGTTAAATATGTGATCGTGGTCACCAGCTTATGGATATCAGTCACTCAGAAATGTTTCTCTAACTAACTGTTTTTTCAGATATATTCCCAGTTACTAAACTCTAAAACTTCTAACTTTGTGGATTGTTACCATAATCATTTATTTTGAAGAATGACATTACTAGATATAAAGCTGAAATATTAGCATTATAATTTTCTTAGATAAGATCACATTCATTACTAGGTAATACTATAAAAGAGAAGTAACAGCAAAACCTTACTTATTAAAATGTATAAGAACTTAGAAGTTCTACCATGGACTCTTTAATGCATAATCTATGCTACCATTATGTAGCAAAGAAAATTCATCATGGCATCAGTTAAATCTGTTGGGTTCACTGCTACTAAAAAGTCCTGTTACTGGGGTACCCCATTTTTATAAATAGATCCTCCTGGCCCAGTTAAAACTAAATTAATACCTTTAAAAAGATGACAAAGTTGTCAAATTCTTATACTGTACATATGTATTTATGCAACTACTGCATAACCCCAACTACATTGTTAATTTGCCTTTAATATCTAACTCAAACCAAACCAATACTACTCTCAAACTGCCTCTTACCTGATAAAATAATCATTTCTGATCAGCAGAAAATGTTGTAGAATGGATAATAAGTAATTTTCAGCAGCAGTGTCCTTTAACATATTATACAGAAGATGGTATACTTCATTCATATCAGTGGAAAGTAAGTAAAGGAAAAACATCAAAGATTTCTTAATGAAAGTTTCATTCATAACAAAAGCAGCTTCATTTTTTTAAAACACCAATGTTCCATTTTGTTTCCATTTCTATTTCTAAACCATCAACTCCATGATCCAGTATTTAAAAATGTGCAAAAGAAATGTATGGAATCACTGTAATCTTTTAATGAGACAGAGATTTCCAAGATGATTTAAGTATCAAAACCTTAAATGATCAGTTATTCATTATATTTTAAATTCCAGATTATAGCTGGAACCATTGGAACAGCAATGCCATTAACAAAAATGGTGTTCTCTGGATCTTCCTGTGATTCTGATACGGGACCGATATTCATGTAAGCCACTACTTCTCTATTTTCACTGCCATGTACAACAGAGGTCAAATGAGCATTGTGTGGACTGCTAAAAGATCACAAAACCAGTTTTATTTTATACAGATGAAATACTAAATTTAAAATTATTATTGTTTTCATTCATTTGTATTGCATTACTTGATAAAAGATGGAGAGTAAAGACAATCAAACTTGAAACATTCTTCTTAGGATATAAAAAGAGTGGTAGAAGTTTAAATGCTTTTAGTAAACTAGAAAAGAGATTTCAAAAATGGATTCACTTTTATCATAAAAGTGAGGACCTGCAAAATCGATGTAAAAGAAAAGTAGGAGAGGAAATGTAATCCAGCATCCTAAAAATAACATGAAATGTCAACATTTTCTCTGAAGTAGAATTAAGTATATGATGGATTACTTCTTAGACCCCCTGTAAGAGCGTGTGTTAAAGTCTCATGAAGTCCTTTAAATGCCTACAGAATGGATCCAAAAGTAGCTTTAAGATGAAGTTGGATTATAAGAAAATTATATATAAAGCAAGAAAGTAAGGTATTTATTAACTGATATAAAAAGCATTTGATATATGGAAACCACTGCAGACTAGAACCACTAATGATGGATAAGAAATTACTAGAAATTATCCCTTATAATAATGAAACTGTTATTCATTACATACACATTCAGCTAATATTTATGTGTAAGACAAACTTCGATAGGAGCAGTGGAGGAAAAAGATGAAGCAACATTTCTGCCCTCAATCTCACAGGAGTGTAGAATTCTACATAAATAAGACAAGAGGGGAATATTTCTTCCAGCTTTTTTGTTGGGGGAGGAAGAAAAAGGAAGAAGACATCACAGAGAAGAAGTCCAGCCCAAAGGTCATTCTGGTTCTGAAGCACTTCCCAATTTCCCCAGAATCCATAGGTAGAAAATTTAATGGATGTGAATCAAATAGCCAGCAATGCTATGACAACCACTTTTTAGATTTAAAATCATTCTGTATAAAATCATTGCCATAGGTCATTAAATGCTAACTGTATTTAATGCAAATGTTTCTACCACACAGCAGTTACAGTCAGATACTATCATATCTAAACATTTTTTTCGCTAAGGAGCCAAACTATTTAGAGACTGAGAATAAGGCATTTACTTGAATTGAATTACATTACTAAACCACTGGAGTACCATTTAATAGACTGAAAAAGTGTATTACCTATAGTCATATATGAACTCAGTGAACTTTTCCCTAAAAATCCTTATACATGAAGTACATTGCCTTAGGCTCTTGTCTATTCAAGATGAGTGAGCAGAATACAGCAAGCCATTGTGCAGACTTCAATGCAGTCTGTGTAAATCATCAGGACAGTCTGACAATTCTTTAACATGAATCTCAAGGACAGCATCATAGTGAGGTTCGAATATAAATAAATGGATATAAATTGGACTGGCAGAAAAGAATTCTAATAATGGTCCACAAAATCATATGCAAATCCCTTTGTCACAATACATGCAAAATGATTTTTGTAGTTTGTCAAAAGGATATTCCATTTCTGCTCGAATGTCATTGAGACGGTGTGACAATTCAGTTAGGTCGTCTTCTTTGTTCTCATCAAATACTTTCAACTGAATATCAAGTACATCATTTTCTTTTTCTTTTAGATCCTAATATACAAACATAAAACTTAGCAGATGAAAATAGTTTGACAACACCATACTTTGGTAATAAAGGCCAGGCACCACTATTCATTTACATACAGAAGCAATTTTAAATACTGACCCAGGCACTAGGTTTCCTGAAGGAAAGTAAATGTACTGTTTTTCTCTTTTAAAATAAAAGAACCTTATTGCATTCATTGCATTTTCTTTTCATGCCCTAGATTTTGATTATTCACATTTAAAAATTAACGATCACGAAAAAAACTAATTGCTAACAACCCAACTGAAAGTTGTCGTTTTGACTAAACACACTAATCGAAGATCTCAAAAGAACCCATGCAGTTAGAACATTCACATATGCCTCTGGCAAAAAATGCATATATAGATCAATTGTATTAATGAAGAACAAATGCAAGGATATATTCAAGCACAACAGTCCCAAGTATGGCGCTTAAAGTTGTAACACATTTATTTTAAATGATATTTTGTGATTTTAAAGCAAAAAGGCATCAGCAATTTTTTTAAATCAAGCTGCATGTCTAGCCTCCTCCCCCACCTTTCATTTTTCCTTAGCCTAATCACAAAACACCAACTTGGGCATCAAAGATTTGTTTTTGTAATACATCATAAGCACATGCATTACAAACCTCTGATAATTTTCAAAATAATTGTATAAACAAAGTCTTTGGAAGCATGCCACACTAGAGATTGTTGGGCTTAATATATATCACCTGGAATATCTTTTAATATGTGTCCATTAAGTTGCAGCTTTCAAAGCTCAAATCGATAATCACACTGTGGATGCTCAAGGGTGATACCAAAAGTGGGAATAGGTTGTTCAGAGCTGAGCTTGAACTCTAAAAGGAAATGCAAGCATGGTGTACTTCAAATTAGGTCTATAAAACAAAATAGGATGCATTTCTTGTTTTGATTTTTTATTTAATAGAACAATTATAAATGGGGGTGTAATGGCTATTACTGAAGCCAAACACAAATGTATGCAATTTCTAGATTTCTTTAACATTCACATACATAATAATTTACTGGATATTCACTTACAGAGCATATGAAATACTTTTGCTTTAGGTCTAGTTTTTCACTTTTAAGGGGAATGAAGAAACTTATTGGAATGCAAAATTAACATCAATGGGTCATATTATCAGGTGATTTCTGAGCTTTATTCAGAAAAGAGCAGAAACTTGACATTGTATGGTGGTCATGGAAGAAAAAACCTTTAACACATTTTAGAATATGGACTTTTCCTTATTTTTATGCCACAATATATACTTTCTTAGATGTACACTAAACAACTTGAACACATTCAAATATGTTTGAAAAATCAACAAAATCTAAGTTAAATACTATCATTTAATTAGCATCAGAACTTTATAAAACATGGCATTAATCTGCATGATTAGAATATTTTCAGTGAAAATAACTGGCTAAATGTTTAATTCAGTTTTTAATTAGGATAAGTTTATGTAATACATATGGCATATGAACATGTAATCACAATATAAAAATACAGACATATATATGCAACGTATTGTTTATTAATAATGGCCCATTAAAATAAATATATATGCATATATACATACACATACATATATAAAGCTTCCTTTCAGTCAGATGTCAAACCTTGAAAGATATGTATGAATCCTTAATTAGCATTTAATGAACAGTTTTTATATAGCACAAATGTGATAGATATATTATAAAAGAAAATGGAAGTATAACACTAAAATTTTATATTTAAAAATGTAGAGTATCATAAAATTACTGAAAAACACTATGATTAATTATGTAAAATATTGTAAATATGTTTCAGTTACTTTTTAAACAGACCTACTATATAGATATGGAAAATTTTTGGCAGATTCTCTGAAACATATAATTAAATCTATAATATAGTATACTTCAAAGGAAATTCCACTACCAGTATATGGCTGATTACCAGTCAAGGAATCAAAACTGAGTCTTCAAAAGAATAAGAAGGGGTTTGTCAGTCTTTTAAAAGAGATCATGAATGCCAGCTGCTTACAGAAACAATTTCCTACTATCTTGTTCCTCCACATATCTGATGTACCTAATATTTTCTTAACTTATTTAACTAAGGCACATGGAGAAATTTTCACAAGAATTTAATGTGAGTTTACTACATAGCAAATAGTATTTTAGAAATCACTGTAAAGTATGTAACAACTCATTTATCCTAACTTACTAAAACAAAATTATGAAAAGTGAATTTTCCATATAAATGAAGTACAAACTCCTTTTAAACACCATAATTTATCCATAGAGATGGAAAAATTGAAAATAAATTTTTACAAAATTGAAATAATTGTCCTTATCTTGAGGATTCTGATAACCATATAGAAAAATATTTCACTCTACTATAATATTATGATGGTCTCAGGGGTTACTGAAATACTAAGAACTATTCTTTCCTAACATTTAATGATTCCAGTTCTTTATAATTTTTTAACCATGTATCTACAAATTATATTAGCCCTACCCACATCTAATTTGCTGCTTTGAATATGATATATTCTAGAAAATTAGGGAGTGCCTCCTGTTAAGACAGTATATAAGAGAAAATAGGAAAAATTAAGGATTTAAAGACTCATCTATGAATATATTAAGCATCTATGCATGTGTAAAGATAATGTTCCTGTAAATTCTAGTGGCTTAAATTTAAATATTTAGTAAGTTACATAGTTAATTAGATAGTAGTTGACATGCTAGGTACATTTAGAATACATTAAAGCATGACAATTCTGCCCTTTGCTTCAAATTGTGATGATAAAACTACAAGAACAAGAGTAGTGAAATCACTGATATTACAGAAAGGGTCTCTAATTTCAGGGTCTCTCTGCCTGGATTCTGATTCTCATCTTATATCAGAAATGACTGTGTAAGATTTTCTTTTTTAAAACAAACATCTCTGCTCCACCCCCAGTAAGATTTTGATAGAATCCCTTTAGGGGAACATCCCCAATGTCTTGGTTGAGAACCAGGGCCACATTTAGCCATGTTTTACCCCCTCAGGGAGAAAAATAATTGTGAATCCTTGAAGGTTCTATTGTAAAATTTTAGGAGGCAGAAACATGACACTTCCCATTTTTCTCTTGCTGAGGAGTCACACAGATCTGAGAAGCAGGACATAGTGAAAAAACATGGTAGTTAAAAAAAATCTAACTAGATGCATATATTACATATCTTAAGAAATACATGGTGCCACAGAGGCCTCATATACAGCTATAGGGCCAAAGGGGAAGTGTAGCTTAGAAACAATGATGTGAAATCCTAGTTGTCAATGTAATCAAAATTCATTACTCAACAAACCATGACACTACCGAACCTAGCAGCGATGAATATAACCAGCCAAAAATACAAAAAGTAAGGACAGAAATACTATGCCTTCTCTTTCTGAAAAGATAAGGACTTAAATAAATTAAAGTGAGAATCACAGTGTTCTTGACGAACCATTCAGTAGTATAAGGCAGAAAATGAATGTTCAATAGACAGGTAAATGAAAGATGGAAGAGTAATGGCAACAACTGAGGCAGAAAACATGGCATATTGGTAAATGAGTAGAGGATGATGCTATGGAACCCATGCAGCCAGCAAGTGTCCAAAGAAAGACATTATTACCCAGAAACAGAGAACCAGCACACAACAGAGTGAGGACAAGGATGGAAACCAATGAGTAGGCAACCCTACTATCAACCCTAGAATCAAGACTATCATGTTATCTCTAGGCACCTAAGGCCATAGAATTTTCATGAGGAATGATCTGTGACAAAACGAGAATAACTACATACACTCTAACTAGTGAATGTGCCTAAGTTAACTGCATACTGAACCTCTATACCAGTCACTCAAAATGCTGCTTTAATTCACTGTAATCAACTTCTTGGTTTTTAAAAGTCATGAGTTAGAGAACCATTTAAAGTGGAATTGACACAGAACTTTCTAAAACCAGATAGACCCAGTCATACATCTTATTAAAATGGGGTTTCAGTAAACCCAATTGTACATTTTATGATGACTTTTCAACTACCTTCAGTTAAGACTATTAGAATACAAGTTATAAATGCATGTCATGCACTCATTCCTCACCAGAAAATTTCCCTGATTTTGGTATTTCTAGTACCCTAAGTCTTACATACATGCTCACTAACATGTATTTTGTTTTGTTTTTTTCTTTCCCCAGTCTTTTTTTTTTCTTCCCTTACTTTTACTTCTTGTTTTTCAGGTGTGGTCTGAGTAGCTTAAATGAAGAGATGAGTGAGATTTTACTTGTCTCCTTTAACAATGCCATGCATAGTCTTAAACAAAATCCCTCTTCAGTTAACATGCTAACTAAAACATAAAGTCACAGTAGTTGTATTTGTATTTACAGAATAAGTGTGCTCATTTATCTCAGATCAAGCCTAAGTTATTTTAAAAGTATTTTTAACAGTATCATGATTAGAGCAAATATTCATTCAATTAAAGAAATAAAATTGTTTTTCTTTAGAAAAGTTCCTATAGCATGATAACAAGAATACCATTCTTAAGTAATGTGTCTAGTATATACTAATACAAATTTGCGTATACTTATGATGAATGTAAATGAAATCAATCTAAGTTATCAAAGAGGAAAGCAAATAATTTTAAATGAAAATTGAGAGGGGAAAAAAACAGTGGTCTTTTATGTTCTCAGTACTCAGAGAAAAGAAGTTCCCTTTCAACTTTCAGAAAACAAAAACAAAAACAAAAAACCCACAATACATCACTCCTGGACACATAATTAGCTGATTTCTGAATTACTGGTTTATATAGAAACTGATACTACTGAAATATCAAAAAGCTTACAAAATGTCTAATGCTTTACAAAAGAAAATAGCAAAGCACATTTATTTACTCTGCTGCAAGTACTTTTGTCTAAAGAAATAAAAACGTTAAATTTCATGAGCATAATAAATGTGTACATTCAACTTACTGGTAACATTGCTTTTAGTCCTGAACGCAGGAATTCATTCCTTAAATGTATACGAAAATCAAGCTCATAAGGAGAAGTGACAAGGGCATTTATAAACTGCATGCAGGCCACCTGCAATCAGAAAGCAAACTTTGTTACCAAAAAGAAAACATTTTTAAAAATTAAGGAAATATCTACTTAATGTATTTAGGTAATTACTTTCCCACTCACTAAAGGCATGTATACATACATACATATATATGAAAAAGGCAAACATTTATATGAGAATAAGGATGCTGACTTTACAGTATAAACAACAAAATTAACAATAAAGTTTCTAATGTACAGAATAATTCCAATGAAGATATGATAGATGGTCAAGTACTGCTACACTTTTCTAAACAATAAGAAGGAATATTAAATTCTGAGAAACTCAAAATTCTAAAATTATGCATACAGAGCCCTTTAAAAAGATCATGAAATGTATCTTTCAGATCCAGCTGTCCTCAGAGTGCAATTGGCCTCAATTCTGTATGGTTATAAACATATTTATAAAATAAATCAAAGTTATAAAAGTACCCTGTTATTAAACAAGGAACAGTGATAACTTGGAGAAATTATTACATTGATTTATACTCTCTCCATCCTATTATTGGGATGCATTAGCACAAAATATACAGTATCAAAATATATGATTAAGGTGAATTAATTTGCTCTGCATAAAAAATGAATGCCAGTGAATTAAGATCAACTAGAAGGTACTATGACACAAATACTAATGTGTACTATACAATAAAGTAAATATAAAGGTAAAGGCTTGTTTTCAGGAAAAGGTGATTCATTAATTATACTGACACTGTAAAAGAGGTCTCACTTTTCTTATCTTTTGATATTGAGGTTCCCCATTATAAAAGGGGATTTATTTTCTGGTAATTGTAAATTAGAAGGGAATCACTAAAATGCTAATTGCCAAGTGTTCCATACATGATTCCTGAACAGCATTTTTAGAAAATGCTGCTCATGTCCAAGGCACCTGCCTAGTAGTTTATGAGAAGAGCTACACATTGAAACTGATTATTTTTAAAGTATGCAATCAGTAGTAATGTGTTCAAAGAGCTAATTGCAAGGGGACTCCCGGAAAATACCAGATTTAGCAAAGATGTTAAGTATATATAGAAGGGGACACAAATCAATAGTTAGAATGGAAAAACACATTAGCAAAGGAAAAATATTTTAAATGTATTTTGACTTGACTTATCCAGACTTATTATTATGACAGTTATTTTTTCTACTAGAAAAAAAAGATTAAAAGGTATATATCTTTTATTTTTTTATCTATAGCTTATGCATTTAAGCTGTTTTTTTGGAGATTAGCACACCTACCTCACATCCAGGTTCAAAAATCTAAAGTATGTTTCAAAGGGGATGACTGATGTTGCTTGACATTACTAGATACCTAAATGATAACTGAAGAATCTAGTCCAATTCCTATGACTGCTCAAATGTCAAGATAAAACACCTAGATAACTATTTGCCACAGACTGAGCATTGCTAAAAAGATATTTTGAATAAGTTATTATGATGCTTATGCCTTAATGGGTTATTCAACCTTCCTACTTACAATAAGAAAACCTGTCTTTATATAGTTTCAATAGGCTGGGATATGTTTGCATAACATACATGTCCCTGGCTATATTATCATTGCATTTGCTTGAATGATCCTTGTTATGCTACAACTATGACATGACCCAACAAGCCAAAGTACATGTCCGATCCAAAATTAATAGAGAGAAAAGTTGCCATCTGCTAGGATTGTTTTTGCCAGAAGACATTCTAGCTTAATGGCTTGTATTAATACTCTACAAGTAAAGAGAACATTTCCATAAAAAACAAGTTAATGAGTCTTGGAACTGTACCTTTATACCAACAGAAGTATTTCGATCAGATGATAAAAGGAGTAAAAGTCAATAAAATTAATGAATGTATCAACATCAAAATAACTTTACATTTCATAAGATAAATGTTGTAATGCTAGTACTCACTTTACAGATGATACATTAACATATAACTGAACATTGGAAAAAAAAGAAGTTGCACCCATTGACTACAGTATAATTAGGAAATGCTTGGAATTCAAGTAGTTTAAACAGGTAATGGCACTGGTTTATCAATATGGTTGGTTATTAAATTCTCAGATATTAAATTAATGACAAAGATGAATAGTCATAGCATCATGTCATTTTCCAACATAATCTGCCAAAGTAATACTCTTTTGTAGAAATACTTATATTGTATGAATGTGGAGAAAAAAAAGTCATGTTTTTTTCCCTCATGCTACTACACAATTACTGCCCTTTACAGAGGACACGAACAAATCAAATCCAAAACCAAAATAATTGCCACTATTTACAAATACCAAATTAAAAAACGGAAATATTATTAGTTTAAAAGGCAGAATATATTATAACTTAATTGTAAACATGAAGTGCCCATTGCGTGGATTCTGAATTCATAGCTGAATACAAAACCCCAAACTATTATTATCATTTTTATTTTGTTATTATTAGTTGCCAGGTAGTATTAGGTATTTTACATAAGTGACCTCTACTCTCATCCTCATCAAAGCCATACAAATGTTACTATTATCCTTATTTCACAGATGATGAAGCTGAGGCTCAAAGCAGGTAACTTAAACAAGGTCACAGAGCAAAGAGGAAACTCATGATTCTAAACCCTATCCCTTTACTCCAAATATAGAATGATTTCCAGCACATTCCAGATGTCTCATAAATTCCATTCATAGATTCACACAACAAAAGATTTTAAGGATGGATAAGATAATAAAACTTAACTAGTGCATCATGTTTAATATACTAGGAATATTTAGCTTTGAAACTATAAGTTAATTAGACAAATTATTTTAACAATATGTTGTCTAGTATATAAAGTGGTTATATGTCAGTTATACCACAATGAAAACACAGTTGCCAAAATACATAATGAATTGCAAAAAAAAAAAAAAAAGGAAAGGTAGAAAATAGTTCCTAGAATGTGTTACATTCCACTTTATACATATCCTGAACAGTAAAGTAAGGACAACATCACATCAGCAAAAATAATGGTCTCCACTCTCCTTTCCTACCACCCCACTCCCTATTCAACGTACATGTACATGCAAATACACACATATACACACATACACTAGAGTTGTGCTGTTCAATACAGAGCCACTAATCACAATTTAAATGTAACTTAACTACAATTAAATAAAATTTAAAATCCATTTGCTCAGTTTCACTAGTCACAGTTCAAGTGTTCGACAGTCACACTAGCCACAGGCTAGTGGCTTCCATTGGACAGCACAGATAAAGGACACTGCAGCAAGTCTGACTGGATAGCACTACACTGGAGACTTTAAATAAAAAGGTTTCTGGCCTAATTTCTAAAACCTAAGCTCCAAAGAAGTATAAAACTCATTCTTGAATAATGAAAGGTTCAAAATTGGTATGTTCAATTTCCAGGTATATAAATCTTTAAGAGCAAGATTGAACTATATTGTCCTCTTACCAAGCAAAAATCAATCTGCTTTTAAAAAATAAATCCAAATCCAGGAATAGAAAATAAAGAATGATGAGATTTTAAAGCTATAGAGAACATTAAAAAATACTCTGTCTCAATATGCTCCTTTAAAGGTAAAGAAACTGAAAACCTAGAAACATTAGATGATTTGCCTAAGATCATATAGCTAATAATATGCCACAAAGATTAGACTAGAACGCAGACCTCATGACTTTTAGCCTTGGATTCTTTCTACCACACTACAATGCACAAATCTGGCACTGTTGAATAACATTTTTCCTTGTACTGGAAGGAAAACAAGTGCCCTTGAATTGAATATCACAAAGTCCATTATCCAGATTCCTTCTGTTGCCTAGTTTCTTTATAATGGCTTTAAGTTTCAAAATGCTCTGCCACATCTGTTTTTTTATACAGCTGCCATGAGAAATAAAATTTTTAAATCACAGGAAATCAGTGAATTTTCTCCATTGTTAATAAATATGTTAGACTAGGACCACAATTCTGATTTTTAACTGGTAAAAACAGTTTCCATATTTGCATTTTTATTCAATGATCTCCTTTTCTACATGACATCAATATAAACTCTTGAATGAATGCATAAACATATGCAGATAAAAACCACCAACTTTGTGCATATGATGAAGTATCCAATAATTTGTGCCATGCAGAATTATATACTAAACTGAATTACTATCAGTTTTCCACCACACGATGATCCTTCCTTTATTGTAATAGTAACTCTCGTTCAACAATAAGCATCTGCATGCTTTCGTCGCAGGATGCAACTGTCTTCATTCTGGGGTGTAGGGTGTGGTATAAAGGGTGAAATATCAAAAAATAGATTACGAACTTTTTAAAGGCAAGGCTCTTTGTTTAGGGATTTATTCTGTAATTCCTAACTGCCCCCAGTAAACTGATTAAAATATAATGGGTGCATAGTATTTATTTATTGAATACTTGCAATAAACACAATAAATAAATATTTGTTATTGAAGATTGCAATGTTTCTTCCTGAAGAAACTGCATTCAGTTTTTTGACCTAAGTGGTAAACAGGAAAAATATTTAAACATGAAATATCTTAACAAAATACTGAGAAAATGCTAGAGCCTTTTATTTACCTTAACTTACCAAGCTCTTAAAACTATACAGACATCTCTGTTTGACTACAGTTCAGAGAGCTATGGAGTACAATAATTACCAACTCTAGGGCATTCTCAGACAGATTATCCATATTGCCATTAGCTATGACAAATTGTGCTTTTAAAATTTTATTGACACTGTCACACGCTTGACCTTATTAAGTACTTTGTTGACATTAACAAGGTCTTTCTTTATCCTAGCCTAGCAGCAGTTAGGGAAAAAAAGATGGTTCAAGTCAAAAGTAAGTACCAACCAAGAAAAATACAAATATACAGAGTAAGTTAATTAAGTCAAGAAATGAAGGAGGATTCTAGGCAGGATGAAACCATGAAAAAAGGTATGGAGGTAGAGAGATGAAACAGCAGAAAATATTCAGGAAACTGAGTACAGCATGACTGGCCCAACAAGTATATGTAGAAGTGTGGTGGAATATTGGGCTAGAGAGAAAGCGACAGGAAGAGGAGGAAGTATTTTGTGTGGCACAAGACTACACTTAGGTCCTTTGGCTACTGGAGTCCTTTGTAGGATTGTAAGCAGAGATATAACAAGATTTGCATTTCAGAAGTAAACTTTTTTGGAAGATTATTTAATGGGGGCTAGAATGAAAGGCAGAAGATGTGTAAGGGTCCAGGGAAATGATAAAACAGTGAGAGGTGACAATGCCCTGAGACAAAGAAATGGCGGCACGGTTGGTGGAGTAGGGACACCCCACTAAGGAAGGGAAGTACAACACTAAGGAAGGAGAATTAGCAGAACCTGGTGACTGAGGGAATAGTGGACAGAGCCTGAGTAGATTAGAAGATGACTATTACATTTCTGGCTTATGCTACTTGGTGGATAATGCCAAGGTTAACCAGGATTGGAAATACAAGAGAGAGGCAGGTTAAGGTTAGAGAGGGACCTGGAGAGGAAGAAGGATGGAGAAAAGGAAGATAGATACAGTTAAGGACAACACTACATTTGAAATCCAGTCATGAGGCAGCTGAACATATGAGGTCTGTGAGTCAGGAAGAATTTGGAGTAGATGAGTTCAGAGAGATTCATCACAAAGAAGTGCTAGCTGAAGTCTTAAGGCTGGATGAGGCTGCCCACGGACAATGTACAGATCTAGCAAAACAAAGGACCAAAGGACTAAGGATCAAGCTCCAGGAGTCAGTATACTTAAGGGCCAAGCATAGAGATAGGAGATTTTCAAATGTAACATAGAGGTAAAAGAAAAATAAGGAAAGCCTAATATCATAGAAGCTGAGAGAGAAGAGAGCTTTGATAAGTGATCAATAGTGTCAAATGGTGCTGGGGAAGCCAATTTGATGACTTGAAAATCATATATTGCTTTTTATACTGTGGAGGTCACTACTGACCCTCCATTACTGAAAATGATAGACTTTACAAAAAATATTGAAGCAGATTTAAAATAAAAGGCATCCGTTTAAAGTCAGACATTATTTTTTCTAAGTACTTGAAAAATTACTACATTGTACAAATATCTCTATACAACCTCCCCATGGTACTAATTCTACTGTGAAAATGGTCAGTACATAGAACAAGTTTTCTAAGTAATATGAGGCATTCACTCAGCACTTAATATTTAACACACCTACTTACTTTTCCACAAATTTTCTCCTTATTCATAAGCTGTGCTGCCTTGCTTTATTATAAATGTACCTCTGGTGACAAATGACAAATGACTTATGCAGAGCTACTCCCTCATATGTGACGGTTTCAGTGCACTAATAGCTAATTTACAGATGTGCTTAGAGTATAATCTCAACACTTGAGCACCACTATGGAAAGAATCAAGCTACAAAACATCAGTCCATATATCTGAAGTTTTGTCAATTTAAGCATCAACATCTGTTTTTGTGTGGATCTCTTTCTGAAAGGAATTATACAATTTTCACTTCCTTACACAAAATATCCCAGATATAATTTGTTACTTTCTTGCTGACTCTGGAATGTGATTAAAATGTGACTTAGTGAGCTATGATGTAACACAGAGATGCCCTCAACTGCTATTGAGGTGTGTAGGGCTACATGCCCTGACTAAATGAAATCAAATGTTGTAACTTTTGCATTTGAGTTCCAGTCATTTATTATGTTTACATCTCCCCTCCCTTGCTTTTAGTCTGTCAGTTGTCACTTTTGGATTATCTCAGTGCACCAGCTGGAATAAACCTTGTTCTAACCTTTGAACCTATGCTTCTTATCTACTATGGATGGAAAACACGTAATCAGGCTCATTAAGACCCCATAGGAAAAAAGAGTAAATAAGCTTTGATTAAAGACCCAAAGGTCTTTGACATTGTGAGGCTTACTTGATGGATTTGGTGACATTTGTTGGCTGCTCAGACTATTTTATTTTATTTTTATTTCTTTTTTGGTTCTCAATTATATTTCAAAATGATAAAGCCATCAAACAGGTGAAGTCAGGATAAGTGAATCTATTACACATCAGGGAAGTCTATATTTACCACTATATTTTTGTGTTCCATACCTAATTACAGTGCACATAATTTTGTTATTTTCAGCATGTTTGAAAACATTTTTAAAATGCATTAGATCATGCTAAATACACTTCTGCATACAGCTCCTGAAATACGTTAAGACATGACATCTTTCAGACTAACAGCAGCCTGTGGAGACTAGGGCTCTTTTTATAAGACATCATTGGCGGTCAGCATACTACTTTCTCTTTCCACAAACAATTATTATTAATGCTCAGTATACCCTAGCTTTTCCTAGTGGATTATACAGAAATCTGTTTCAATTATATGTTGGTATTGCCTCACTCTGTCTTCTTTTGTGAAGTGACTGGCAGATTATTCTGGCCTCTGTATTTACCTCCTGGACCCTTCTCCCGCCTCCTACCCTACCATAATATTGCTTCTTTAGCAGCAAAGATAATTCCTGGAAAATTCCTACACAGTATCCTTCAAAACCCAGTTAAGTGTCACCTCATCACTGACACCTACCCAGACTCATGCAGTACATTCCTAAATTTGCCCTCCTTTGTGTTCTCATAAAGCCTTACCAGGAAGACAGGAATTTGGGCAGGGAAGGGTTGGTGTTTCAGGTAAAGTGTTCTACATGATAAATTATTAGAGGGCATTTAAAAGTCTACAGACTATTTGGGAAACACTAGGTATAATATCGCTACATATGGTCCATCTGGGAGAGTTAGAGGCTCAATGGCCAGAATGCTAGATTTGGGCCACATTGAAAAAGGTCATATGTCATGATTAGGCTTTTCATCTTTCTCAAGGTAAGAATAGGTCCTGAGCATAGGTTTCTAGGAATCTATCTAAGTTAAAATCAGATTTATTTTTTAAGGATAACTGACAACACTAAAGCACATTTGTCTGGAGGGTAATGTATCAGTGTGGAGTACTAATTAGGAAATTGTTGGAATATTGGTGAAAGAAGGTAAAGGCAGTGGGGGTAGAGAGAAAGGATAAATTCAGTCATAAGACTTGATGATTGATTGGATGCAGGGAACAAAGAAGAATGAAGTCTTGAGGAAAATTAAAGATTGGGTAAAGGATGATCCCTCTATAATCTAAATTAGAAAGACAGGAAGAAGAGTAGACTTCTTTGGTGGGAATCAGATAAAGGGGAAGTGAGAATGAGCTTAGTTTTTATAAAAGGGGGTACCATGTAGTGGTTAAGCATGTCTGAAGCCAGACTTCCTAAGTGTCTAATCTGGGCTTTTTCTCCTATTCACTTTGTGACCCAGGGAAAGTTATCTAACCTCTATGAGCTGATTCAGTCAATTCATCTATAAAATGGGGATACTACTGCCATCTCTCTCATAGAATCGCTGTGATGTTTAAAATGAGGTGACATATGTATTTAGAACACTGGCACATGGCTTATAAATGCTATTTTAAATTTCTTATTTTTATGATGCCCATAAGACATCTAGTTAGGTACTTGGACATGTAGGTTTGAATAGAGAGAGATATGAGCAGGACCTATAAATGTGGGGAATCACTAGAACATAGTTGGGTGTTAAAGCTAGAGAAGCAACTGAGAATATTCGAGAGGAAAATAAAATAAATATGTATGTACACAGAGAAGAAACACAAGAAGCAAGAAGAGGAAAAACACATGAAGGTGGAGAAGGAACAGTAAGACATAGTTAGAGAGCAAGGAGTGCATGGTGCCTGGAAAGCCAAAGGCAGTACAGTTTTCCAAGAGCAAGGTAATCAACAGAGCCAAGAGGTCAGGATTGGAAAGAGGCCATTGGATTTTGAAATTAAAGGATCATTGTTGACCTTTTTAAGCAATGTGAAGAAGTTGAGTTGTGAAAGGAAACAGAAAACAAGTGTAGATGATTCTTTTAGAGACATGGGTCATAAAATGAAAAAGGAAGATGAGAAGATGGTCCGAAGGACATGCAGCCTGAGGATGCTGCTAAGCTGAGGGGAGTCGGTGAAGGGAGGGCATATGAAGATGCATGATTCATTGTCTATTTCGGGAGCTACTAAAGACAATGAAAATCCTGCCGTAGGCACAAAATTTCATTTTAAAGATGGGCGAGAAAACCTCTATGAGAAGTTATTAACGTGTTTTAAATTTTTTTTAAGTATATAGTTGTTATTTAAAAATATAATTAGTCCTGCATGTTAACAGAATTACTTCCTGAGACTGTAACAACATTTTGAGAAGTCTCAGGATGCTACAGAAATAGAGAACTGATTCTGTTAACATACAGCACTAATTGTATTTTTTAAACAACAGATTTAAACTTCTGTTTTTCATTGTGTATTCTGAATATATTTTTGAACTTTTAGGTGACATTTTTTCATTCACATGAAATAGTCCAAATAAACAGACCCACTTCACAAATCTTGTGAGAGTAATAGCCTCTGTGTGTAACAAACTACTAACTTTTGTAGCTTATCAAAGCAGGACATTTCAGATTGTGATTTGCATATGTTTGCATCTATAATCAATATTCAACAATTTTCTTGAATATCCAGGAAGATGTCTAGGATTCCTCCACATGTTACTTGTTAACAATTTGCCACTTGATAATTCCACTTTATCAGTCCAGCTTCCTGAAGGCTAGCAAATGTCATTCCCATCTCATTGTTTGGGGTGAACTACTCTATGGTAGAGGTATGATTGTAAAGGTCAGACAATGCAATGAAAAGTTTGACTATATCTAAAACAATTCCTCCTAAACATACTTTGCAAGACAAATACAAACTCCGACATATAACTGGATGTCAATGACATTTAGTTAGGTAAACCCAATCACAGGAAAAAGATCAAAGATTCCAAGAAGTCATCTAAAAAGGACAGTTTTCAAATCTTTCAGTAGAGACATTAAAATTGTTGAAATTTTATAATAATCATATTGTAAAAAGGAAAACACTGGAAGGAACTACCTCAAATATTTAAAAATGCTATTCATTGGAGACTTAAAAGGCACACCATAAAAGTTTATCCAAAATGTTCATCATAGTTGTAGCAGAAGTAACAATTAACAGAGATGTTTTAATATTTGGAGAGGGATTGTGGTTTTTTAACACTACAGTATTCTCTTAGGACAAGCCAATTCATCTAACTGCTATTGTTTCAAACTCAGGTGAAAAGAAAAAAAAAACTTACCAGTACATCATAATATAATAAAAGAGAAGAAATTTTTTGTTTTACATCAGATAAGAAATTTTAACATTTAAAGAGTCACTACTAAACAATTTGATAGAATTACATGTGAAACAATCTTCTCTTTGCTGAATGACACTACAGGAGTTTAAAGAGTATTTCCATTCGCATGGTGAATGAAATGACAAACGCTGTATAAAGAAAGAGATGAGCATCAGAGACCAAAACCTTGGCATCAAATTCTGACTCTACCACTTACAAACTGTGTCACCTTAGACAAATTATTTAATCCCAATAAGCCTAGTCATCTCATAAGCAAAATGGATATGACAGATACCTACATAGCTAAGTTTTGAGAATTAAACCAGATCATATACCCAAATTTAAAGGTTTAGTCCAGGATCTCACACTGTAAATATGGTCCAATACCAATAATATGAGTTCTTGTCAATCAAGAACAAAGTTATCTTTCATAAAAAGGGTCATTTCCTGACACCATCTAAGAAGAGGTAAGAGTTTTGTCATTTTCTAAAGACAACATTTAGGCTGGCTCTACACAGGGCTATCAGATTAGACTTTGATCTAAGACTTGCAGTTCAATCCATCACTATTCTGGTGAGTCAGACTTCTGGGTGTTGTATAAATGTTTGGTTTTCTTAAGTTTCTACAAGAGGTCCAGAGAATTCATTAACACTTGTCAGGATGATGGCATAGGCTAAATGGCTTACCTTCTTGCCCTGATAATTGGTAAGACTTTAATTTCCATGGTTTATTACATTAATTACTATATTTCTACCTAAATATTAATTATAATCATAATCATCATATTTATAACAATACAAAGTACTTTTCCTAATTTTAGACCAATTGTTATTCTCACAGACAAAACTTCTAGCTTTTATGAATGACCAGTAGTAACAGGAAGAATTTCACTTCTACATTCCATTCTATTTAAATGCTAGCTAAAGCGGAGTTGGTGTCATACAAAATGAGTACTCTAAATATAACCCTAGAAGCAGTGTAAGACAAAACTAACTCACCTGTAACTGCAAAGCTTCATGATTTTCTAATCCTTCCACAATTGGCGAAAATCGTTCCCTGTTATTTCTTTCTGCTGCTGTAGTTATAGCCCCTAAGAGTTTCTCTAGACTAAAGAGGAAAAAATGAACAGGAATGAAAAATGCATCTTACTCACAAAACATACATATAGGTTATCTCTTTCAGGCTTCCCATTCCTCTCTGCTGCTTTATGTTTACATATACCTTTACAATTTAAGAATTGTGTTCCTGCACACATATTTCTATAAGTCAAATACTGATAGCTTTAAATAATTTTAGGTCATCAAAATGAAAATCCATTAAACACCTTAAGGAAAATAACTTTTCTGGGTGACATTTTTAAAAAGACACTTAATTGATAAACACTGGAATTTTTAATTTCAGGTTTTGATATTTCATATGTTGACATTAATATAACTTAAACATAACATGCTATCTACAATTATTAACTTTTTTTCAAGTGTAAACAAACAGTAAGTTTATAATAAAGTGCTGGAAAGAATAAGTATTTTTAAAAGAACTTTAAAAAAGTCAACATTCTTTAAAAATGGGCCAAGAAGAAAACTGAAAGAGAAAGCTTAGGTAGTTAGAGAAACATAATTACCTAGTACAAGAACCTCATTTACCTGAACAAAAATATAGGAAACTATCACTGTACAGTGTCTGAATCAAGTTAACCTCTATGTAGTGTACTACTCTTAACCAAACAAGACCTGAAATTATAATTAAATTATAACAAATATACCAGGATAGGTTGTATCTGAATTAAGCAGTGAAAAGCTAATTGACTAGAAAAATATTTCTTACTTTTCTACAAACTCATTTTTCTATAAAACCTAAGGAAAGCTTACTTTTGCACATTACCTCATTCTCAGTTTGTTCTCACTGACTTAACGCTTAATGTTAGATGATACTTTTGTTTCATGTGTACCCTTTGGTTTCTAAGGACACTAGCCAGCAATAAGCAACATCTCGTTTTATTCTGAGAGGTATGAGAAAGTCAATGCATTAGAACATTCTTAAATCTTTGCAAGGCCCTGTTCTGATTCAAACTGAAAATATACTGTCACAAAAAGTGCTCAGAAGAAATATTTTAGTTCATGCCCTTAGCAGATATTTCATTCTTTATTACAATGTTTTCTTACTAACTGGATTTATTAATGACATCAAATCTGAAATTTTGCTTTGATTCACTATTATTTCCTTAAAAAGGTATGATCTGATGTACACTCAGCAGCAACTTCTTGAAACTGGCAAGTTTCAGCACTCTGAGTAATTACCAACAGCCCTTCTGTTTTTTTCCTTATAACAGGTTAGTTTATTTTACTCTACAAATCATTGCTTTTCACTTAGCACAGGCAGATAAAATAAAATACTACTATAAAATAATAGTATAAAATAAAAGCATCTAGTCAATTCAGTTAAAGACATAAAATCTTGTGATGCGCATGTGTGTGGGACTGGGGTGTGTGTGTGCGTGTGTGTATAGCTAAAACTGTTCTGTGAATTTAGCTAAAATTGTTCTGTGATTTTTTTTTCCCCACTTTTCTTATGATTGTTTCACCTTCAGCCAGACAAACTTCTATTCATTCACTTTGAACAAATTTGAACAATTTCTCATTAAGATTCTCTGCTTAAACCCATCTTTCAAGGAATCAAGAAAGAAAATGCTTAAATGTAAATATGTGAGATAAAACTGCCAATAAAGTTTGTTTTCTAAAATTTAATACTATTTTCATGCAAGGTATCTGAAGAAACAGAACAAAAGTAGGACTTGTTAATTTCTCAAGTGTCATTTTCCATGCAGTTAATATAATAATATAGCAATACTTACATGTTCTCTTCTCCAACAATGCAAATAGCTGAAAGTATTTTTACTATTTCAGTCATCATGTTGGGTTGTTTGGGGTCAATTGCTCTTGCCAGTAGTAAAAGACTTCTTTCATCTCCTAGAATTCTTTGCAGTCCATACTAAAAATTAGAAAAACAAAAAAGAACCATCATTCAACATGTCATTGTAACATATCTTGAATGAACAAAATGATTTTCTAAAAACCCATACCTCCACAATGAGGTTTTGCTTGATTTTAATTATATGGATGCTTTTCAAATGCAGTTATTTATCTTTGTTTTTTACTTGAAATGACTGCATCTCTGAGTTTTTGCCCCTTGATCAGATATGATCTCTGTTAGCCTCCCTAAAAACTCCCTAAAGATTTGGAAGAAATATGGGAATGGTCAGTATTTCCTCAGCAAAGAACATGTAAAGCACATACTGATATGATTTTCTAAAGTACTTCTACTTATGTCATTGAGTCTCCTTGGAGATATCTGGAATTCATGGTTAAATTCTCCAATATGTCTGTGTGGAAAATCAAGTTGAACAAAGAGGGTGTAACACTGAAAAGCTCTTTTGTATACTATATGCCAGTTAAAGAAGCAATAAACCTCTGTATGGATTTTCCCATACCTTTTCTCTATAATCCCCCCTTTTGGGCAGCTGTGCTGCATGACAGACGCTATGAACCCAAAGAAATGATGCCTGGGTTTTAGTAAGTGTCACAATCAGGTAAGCAGAGAAGACATGGTTTTCACTTATTTTCTAGGCTTGAATATGCATGCACATGTACATTGTAAGAATGAATGGGTAAAGAAATGTTAAAGAAAACTTGCTTTTTGCTACATTAAAAAGGTAATGTTTTCTTTGATCTTTCTCCCACAAGTATTTCTCAGATTTCTTATAAAATGTGTTTGCTTCTTTTTACCGTCTAATGGTGAAATCTAACAACATTTCATTGGAGCAAAATTGCCATTTCAAGCTAACCTTTAGTTAAGCACTGAATATATGAATATTTTCATGGTTCCTAACTTAACTTCCAAGGAATTCCAGAGGGTGAGGGGAGAGGAACATAACAAAAGCCCTTAAATGTGACTTTACCATAGCTCATAATTAAGGGAACATAAGAGACAATACACACACACAAAAGGAGACAAAAGAGGTAAGATTTTTTTCTAAAAAGCAAAGAAAACAAGAGAGATATGTATAAAAGTAGCTAGTAGATAAGGAATAGTAAGGAAAATAAATGAAAAATGTATGGATAAAATTAAGATAGACAATTGCCATGCAATTACCAAACTTAAAATAACAGCTTTAAAAATTAATTAGACTGAGAGTGATGTCACTTAAATTTTCAAATTTCTGTTTATTGTTTAAAAGTAGTTTCTAACATGTAGGGACTGAAAATAAAAATGAAGATATAAGAAATTATAGAAAAACATGCATCTAAACATCAGAGCAATATTGCAGCAATAGAAGTTAAGCACCAATAGATTGCTTTTTATGATCCTATCATTACATTCATTGTATAAGGGAAAAAGAGTTTTTGTAGTAGGTACACTCATTGGGGCCAAAAAACTTGATGTTTAAGTCATTTAGATGAAAGTTTCATGCTTGATTATGACAATTTATTCCAACATGAAATGGATATATTACTATATTTTTATTTTGAATGTGTAACTTATGCCTATTATTTCACACCACTGTAATTTAATAGCTCAACCATTTATTCATGTTCTGAGCACTTACATTCAAGACTTAAAATACCCTAACTAAAGTTTAATCTTAAGTCAAGCCATCATGTTCTTCAAAACTGCCAACTTCTTAACTAATAAGTAATTACGTATTTAACTACGAACTTACGTCTTATTGGAAAAGGTTCTACAGGAAATCTCACTAATATAACTTTCTCTAATAACTATCCTGATTACAGTTACTTAGTATCCTGGGAAGCTGTGAGAGGTGACAACATGAGTCAATGAGAATTTAGAATAAAGAGTCCTACAGCTAATTTTACAGATGAAGGTATTGACAGCTAGAGAGGCCCAGTGATTTCCAAGAACCACTCAACTTAGTAGCAAAGCATGAACTATATCTCCTGATTTCTAGTACTGTGTTGTCTATTATTTGTCTCCCTCAATTGGACAAAGTGATCTATCTTGAGCTGTAGAGATGCAATGTTCATTAAGTGCTTTCATGTTAGACATCAGGTTCTGCATAACTGCCGCCAAAGACATAGGACACAGATGTTGAGCAATTCTATACTAGTAATGATGGAAATCTTTCTGGAATAAACTTCCAGGAGCAACACAGTTAGTTATATTCTACACAGGAGTCTCACGTCAGCTAGCAAGCATCCATGCCAAATGACGAAAAATTATTTGCTGATACATGTGTGTATAAAATACATATATTTATAGGGAGTTCCGGGAAGATGGCAGCGTGAGGAGGGTGGCAGAAATCTCCTCCCAAAACCATATATATTTGTGAAAATACAACAAATACAACTATTCCTAAAAGGGAGACCAGAAGATACAGTACAACAGCCAGACTACAGCTATATCTGTGAGAAATGAGCGCCTCATGAAGCGGGTAAGATACAAAGCTGCGATGCGGTGGGACCCAAGCACTCCCCCACCCCAGCTCAGCGGCAGGAGGAAAAGATTCAGAGTGGGGAGGGAGTTGAAGCACAGGACTGCTAAATAACCAGCCCTGGTGATCTGCGCCAGGAGCACAGACACACATCGCATGGTGTACTGGAGATTAGAGAAACGGAAAGGCAGGATCCGAGATGGAGACTGTGACCAGGTCCCCACAGCCAGCACCCCTGGGGCAAAAGAAAAGCGGGTCCTTACTTAAAAGCCTGAAAGAGACAAGCGCCCAACAGAGGAACAAAATCGTCCCAGCGCACTCAACCCAGAAGGCTGGGAATCTTGAGGAACTTTGGGCCCCCTAACTGGCTGCTGGGTAAAGCAGCCACAAAGCCCCTCACAGAGATAAACAGCCTGCCATTCGTTCCCTGGCCGGTGCTGCGGCAGATCCGCCACAACCGCGGAACAGCAGGAGAGCGGCCCTGACCACAAAAAACACACAGGATCTCCTCCCAGCGGGCACGCACCTAACCGGAAAGGGCCGCACAGAATCTGTGCCCGGCGGGCACGCAGCTAACTGGGAAGGGCTGCACAGAATATCCTCCCAGCAGGAGCGCAGCTAAACGGGAAGGGCCGCAGAAGCGAGAGAAAGGGCCGAACGGCACCAAGGGGTGCAAAACACACCTGACGTGGCTGCAAACCCCCACACTGCCGAGGCTAGCCTGAGGGCAGCCCCGTCCATGGCAGTTTAGGGGATTATCCCAGAGACTGCCTCCCAGTATGCGGGTAACTGGCACGAGCTACCCAAAAGGGCAAGGACAACAAAAAGCAGGAAGGGACATTCTTCTCCCAGCTGACACACATGGCACCTGCCTGCGACCACTTCTATCGCCATGAAAAGACAGAAGAATATGGTCCAGTCAGGACTCACGAGAGAGAGGTCCAGGTGGGATAGACTTAAACAATCTTCCTGAAAAAGAATTCAGAAAAAAAGTCATAACCATGCTGATGGATCTACAGAGAAATATGCAAGAGGTAAGGGAGGAAGTGAGGAGAGATATTAGAGAAATGAAACAATCAATTAATGGGCTGAAGAGCAGACTAGACGAGGTGCAAGACACTGTTAATGCAATAGAAATCAGAGAACAGGAGTACAGAGAAGCTGAGGCAGAGAGAGATAAAAGGCTCTCTAGGAATGAAAGAATATGAAGAGAACTGTGTGACCAATTCAAACACAATAATATTTGTATTATAGGAGTACCAGAAGAAGAAGACAGAGAAAAAGGGATAGAAAGTGTCTTTGAGGAGGTGATTGCTGAAAACTTTCCCAATCTGGGGAAGGAGATAGCCTCTCAGGCCATGGCAGTGCACAGATCTTGCAAAATAAGGGACCCAAGGAGGACAAACCAAGACATATAATAATTAAAATGGCAAAGATCAAAGACAAGGAAGGACAGAGTATTAAAGGCAGCCAGAGAGAGAAAAAAAATCACCTACAAAGGAAAACCCATCAGGCTAACACCAGACTTCTCAACAGAAACCTTACAGGTCAGAAAAGAATGGCATGATATATTTAATGCAATGAAACAGAACGGCCTTGAACCAAGATTACTGTATCCAGGACGATCATCATTTAAATTTCAGGGAAGGATTAAACAATTTGCAGACAAGTGAAAGTTGAGGGAATTTGCCTACCACAAACCACCTCTACAGGATATCCTAAAGGGAATGCTCCAGATGGAATCACTCCCAAGGCTAAAAAGATGTCACCAGAGAAAATAAATTCATAGCAAAGAAAGCAGACCAACCAAATACTAACAAAAGGCAAAAAACAGAATCAACTTTCCAGAAAAACAGTCAAAGGAATGCAAAAGACTACAGAATAAAGCACCTAATATATAAAGAATTGAGGAGTAAGAATAACAACAGGGAGAAATAAAGAATCTTCAGACTGTGTATATAATAGCTTAAAAAGATAGTTAAGTTAAACTGTTAGATAGTAAAGAAAACTACCCTTGAACCTTTGGTAACCAAGAATCTAAAACCTGCCAATGGCAATAAGTACATATCTATCGATAATCACCCTAAATGTAAATGGACTGAATGCACCAATCAAAAGACAGAGAGTAACAGAATGGATAAAAAAGCAAGACCCATCTATATGCTGCTTACAAGAGACTCACCTCAAACCCAAATATATACACAGAATAAAAGTGAAGGGATGGAAAAAGATATTTCATGCAAACAACAAAGAGAAAAAAGCAGGTGTTGCAGTACTTGTATCAGACAAATTAGACTTCAAAACGAAGAAAGTAGGAAGAGATAAAGAAGGACATTACATAATGATAAAGGGGTCAGTACAACAAGAGGATATAACCATTATAAATATATATGTACCCAACACAGGAGCACCGGCATATGTGAAACAAATACTAACAGAATTAAGGGAGGAAATAGAAAGTAATGCATTCATTTTAGGAGACTTCAACACACCACTCACTCCAAAGTACAGATCAATCAGACAGAAAATAAGCAAAGACACAGAGGCACTGAACAACACACCAGAACAGATGGACCTAACAGACATCTACAGAACTCTACACCCGAAAGCAGCAGGATACACAGTCATCTCAAGTGCACATGGAACATTTTCCAGAATAGACCACATACTAGGCCACAAAAAGAACCTCACTAAATTCAAAAATATTGAAATTCTACCAACCAACATCTCAGATCACAAAGGTATAAAACTAGAAAAAAATTGTACAAAGAAAATAAAAAGGCTCACAAATACATGAAGGCTTAACAACATTCTCCTAAATAATCAATGGACCAACGCCCAAATTAAAACACAGATCAAACAATACATGGAGACAAATGACAACAACAACACAAAGGCAAAACTTTGGTAGGACGCAGTAAAGGCAGTTCTAAGAGGAAAGTATATTGAAATCCAGGCCTATTTAAAGAAGGAAGAACATTTCCAAATGAATAGTCTAAAGTCACAATTATTGAAATTGGAAAAAGAAGAACAAATGAGGCCCAAAGTCAGCAGAAGGAGGGACATAATAAGGACTAGAGAAGAAATAAATAGAGAAGAATAAAACAATAGAAAAAAATCAATGAAACCAACAGCTGGTTCATTGAAAAAATAAACAAAACAGATAAACCCCTAGCCAGACTTATTAAGAGAAAAAGAGAGTCTACACACATAAACAGAATCAGAAATGAGAAAGGAAAAATCATGACGGACCTCACAGAAATACAAAGAATTATTACAGAATACTATGGAAATCTACATGCTAACAAGCTGGAAAACCTAGAAGAAATGGACAACTTCTTAGAAAAATACAACCTTCCAAGACTGACCAAACAAGAAACAGAAAAACTAAACAGACCAATTACCAGCAACGAAATTGAATCGGTAATCAGAAAACAACCCAAGAACAAAAGTCCCGGACCAGATGGATTCACCGCTGAATTTTATCAGACATATAGAGAAGAAATAATACCCATTCTCCTTAAAGTTTTCCAAAAAACAGAAGAGGAGGGAATACTTCCAAACTCATTCTATGAAGCCAGCATCACTCTAATACCAAAACCAGGCAAAGACACCACAGAAAAAGAAAATTACAGACCAATATCCCTGATGAACATAGATGCAAAAATACTCAACAAAATATTAGCAAACCGAATCCAAAAATACATCAAGAGGATAGATCATACACTATGATCAAGTGGGATTCATTTCAGGGATGCAAGAATGGTACAATATTCGAAAATCCATCAATGTCATCCACCACATCAACAAAAGGAAGAATAAAAACCACATGATCATCTCCATAGATGCTGATAAAGCATTTGACAAAATTCAACACCCATTCATGATAAAAACTCTCAATAAAATGGGTATGGAGGGCAAGTACCTCAACATAATAAAGGCCCTATATGACAAACCCACAGCCAACATCATACTTAACAGCGAGAAGCTGAAAGCATTTCATCTAAGATAGGGAAAAATACAGGGATGTCCACTCTCCCCTCTGTTATTCAAAATACTACTGGAGGTCCTAGCCATGGCAATCAGACAAAACAATGAAATACAAGGCATCCAGATTGGCAAAGAAGAAGTCAAACTGTCACTATTTGCAGATGACATGATATTGTACATAAAAAACCCTAAAGACTCCTCTCTAAAACTACTAGAACTAATATCAGAATTCAGCAAATTTGCAGGATACAAAATCCATACACAGAAATCTGTTGTTTTCCTATACATTAACAATTAGCTAACAGAAAGAGAAATCAGGAAAACAATTCCATTCACAATTGCATCAAAAAGAATAAAATTCCTAGGAAGAAACCTAACAAAGGAAGTGAAAGACCTACACCCTGAAAACTACAAGAGACTTCTAAGAGAAATTAAAAAGGACACTAACAATTGGAAATTCATCGCATGCTCTTGGCTAGGAAGAATAAATATTGTCAAAATGGCTATACGACCTAAAGCAATGTACAGATTCAATGCAATCCCTATCAAAATACCAACAGCATTCTTCAATGAACTGGAACAAATAGTTCTAAAATTCATATGGAACCACAAAAGACCCCAAATAGCCAAAGCAATCCTGAGAAGGAAGAATAAAACAGGGGGAATTATGCTCCCAGACTTCAAGCTCTACTACAAAGCCACAGTAATCAAGACAATTTGGTACTGGCACAAGAACAGACCCACAGACCAGTGGAACAAACTAGAGAGTCTAGACATTAACCCAAACATATACGGTCAATTAATATACAATAAAGTAGCCATGGATATACAATGGGGAAATGACAGCCTCTTCAACAGCTGGTGTTGGCAAAACTGGACAGCTACATGTAAGAGAATGAAACTGTTTTATTGTCTAACCCCAGACACAAAAGTAAACTCAAAATGGATCAAAGACCTGAATGTAAGTCATGAAACCATAAAACTCTTAGGAAAAAACATAGGCAAAAATCTCTTGGACATAAACATGAGCAACTTCTTCATGAACATATCTCCCCGGGCAAGGGAAACAAAAGCAGAAATGAACAAGTGGGACTATATCAAGCTGAAAAGCTTCTGTACAGCAAAGGACACCATCAGTAAAACAAGAAGACATCCTACAGTATGGGAGAATATATTCATAAATAGCGTATCTGATAAGGGGTTGACTTCCAAAATATATAAAGAACTCACGTGCCTCAACAAACAAAAAGCAAATAATCCAATAAAGAAATGGACAGAGGACATGAATAGACACTTCTCCAAAGAAGAAATTCAAATGGCCAACACGCACATAAAAAGATGCTCCACATCACTAATCATCAGAGAAATGCAAATTAAAACTACAATGAGATATCACCTCACACCAGTAAGGATGGCCAACATCCAAAAGACAAGGAACAACAAATGCTGGTGAGGATGTGGATAAAGGGGAACACTCCTACACTGTTGTTGGGAATGTAAATTAGTTACCATTGTGGAAAGGAGTATGGAGGTTCCTCAAAAAACTCAAAATAGAAATACCATTTGATCCAGGAATCCCACTCCTAGGAATTTACCCTAAGAATGCAGTGGCCCAGTTTGAAAAAGACATATGCACCCCTATGTTTATTCCAGCACTATTTACAGTAGCCAATAATGGAGGCAACCTAAGTGTCCATCAGTAGATGAATGGATAAAGAAGATGTGGTACATATACACAATGGAATATTATTCAGTCATAAGAAGAAAATAAATCCTACCATTTGCAACAACATGGATGGAACTAGAGGGTATTATGCTCAGTGAAATAAGCCAAGCCGAAAAAGACAAGTATCAAATGATTTCACTCATATGTGGAGTATAAGAACAAAGAAAAAACCAAAGGAACAAAACAGCAGCAGACTCACAGAACCCAAGAATGGACTAACAGATACCAAAGGGAAAGGGACTGGGGAGGATGGGTGGGAAGGGATGGACAAGGGTGAAAAAGGGGCATTACGATTAGCAGACATAATGTTGGGGGAGCACGGGGAGGGTTGTACTACTCAGAGAAGACAAGTCGTGATTCTATAGCATCTCACTACGCTGATGGACAGTGACTGTAATGGGGTATATGGGGGGGGACTTGATGATATAGGGAGTCTAGTAACCATAATATTGCACATGTAATTTTAGATTAACGATAGCAAAATAAAAAATAAAATAAATAAAAGAAAAAATAAAAAAATAAAATCCCCAAAAAGAAATACGTATATTTATATATAATCCCATATACTTATGGAAGATGGTTACAGATTGCTTAAACAGACAATCTTATTGCATTGGTTATTAATAGCTATACATTTATATTACATTAATAGGTATATATTTGGCAAGTTTTAGTTATTGCTATAATTATTTATTTCTCTTATATATTTTGAGATTACTAAAACACAATGTATGGGGAATTATGTTATTAGTGAATCAGTCAGTGACATTCTACCTATAGGAATATATAGCAAATCATTTCTAAAACAGTAACAATTTATAGAAAAAATGACTATAACTTCATAACCTGAGCAAAGACTATTTTTAGAAGAAAATTTTGGTCTAGAATTCAGTCTCTCATAATACAACTGGTATCATGCATATACAAAAAATCCTCACTGTCTTGTAGAAATGTGTTTTATGTATGTTACCTCCTGACATTAATTGAACATAAAAGAGAAATCTTAACCTTATAATGCGCTTAACAAGCAAGTCAAACCATAGCTTTGAATTTTCCTTTTCAATGGAATAAAAACACTCTATAAGGAAATAATACTCAATATATCACACTTAAATTTCCCTACTACCATAAAAGAAAAAAGGTACTATCTAATTTGGGAACAGGACTTGTATGTTTGCATGATCGCAAAAACCTAGCAGGAAGTATTTTGTGAAGCGAATATATTTTAAGTAACATTTAAAAGAAACGTACGATGATTTGCATCATAAAGACCCTTTGTAAACTGAGTAAGAACCCACTATTTTTTCTGTTTCATACTTTCATACTGGGGACAAGTTGTCACCTTTTGTGACAGATGCAGAAATAAATACTATTTACCTTATTATTCATAAATGCTTTGAGGCACTGAATAAGTTTATGCTGATTCTTCTTGTCAATATTTTCTTGCCTGAATAAGAGAAAATAAAAATACATTATGTTGTTGTGCTTAAAAATTTTCCCCTTTAGTAATTTTTTTTCACGTTTATTCTTACTGTTTCTTGTCCAGAAGCTTTTCCAGCACATCCAATAAGAGTCCAAGACCTTCATGGCCAAAGTTGTTAACCCAGCTATGAAATAAAAAACAACAAAAAATGTATAAGTAAGTTTGTATATTTAAAATATTAAACTTCCAAAATGAAATTTTGATTTTCAAATATGATAATCTTGTATTTATATCACTTTTCATTCTTTTTTCCACTCTCATTGCTTCATGCATTGACTCTTTGAGGATGACTCAAAGATCTTTACCTCAGTCCCAGCCTTCTCTTCCCATCTGGAGTTGCCCATTCCACAGCACTGCCTTGTTGTTGAGCCCAGCATCAAATACTTAAGCCTGAACTCATAAGCCATCTGTACCTTCTCCACTCCCTCTGTTCCCTTAAATCAAAATCCTCTCCCACTCTCCCATGCTGTTTATAGCACCACTATCCTTCAAGTCCTTCAGACTTTAAATATTGGCATACTTTTTGATCCACCATTTCTTTCGCCTTGCATTTATTCTGTTCATTAACCCAACAAATACTTACTGAGTGCCTACTATGTACCAGGCATGCTCTAGGTCACAAAGATAAAACAGACAACAAATCTAAGCCCTTACTCTCATGTAGCTTACCATCTAGAAAGAGGGAGACAGATGATAAACAAATAAATAACTACATAATACAATGTCAGTACTTTGATGCTATGAAGAAAAATCAACCTCAATAGATGAATCAAGGAGTGCCAGGATGTTATTATTTAATGTGTGATCAGGGAAAGATTCTTTGATAAGGTGGTATTTGAGCAGAGCCTTGCAGGAAGTAAGGACTTACCCAGTAGAGAGAATACGGGCAAACAGAGTACTAAGGTGGCAGCTAGGGTGCTTGGATATTCCAGGAAATGTGAGGAGACCTGTGTGGCTACAGCTGAATAAACAGGTTTATTAGAAGAACAGCAAGAGATTAAGTCCCATGTGTGGTACAAGATTGGAAGACTGATCACAAACACATAGTACTTGACTTTCTGTCATCTAGTCATGAATATTCTACTTCTAGAATGTCCTCTACTCATGCCCCCTCCCTCCTTTCATTCCCTCTGATAGCATTTTAGTTTAATCCTAGTTACCTTTCTTTTAATGTGCCAGGAGCCTCTCAACTACAGTCTCTGCAGCTTCATTCTTCTATTCATTTTACAAAATGCTGGATTAAATTGTACTTAACCATAGTCTTCTGTCCAAAAATTTCCTCTGGACTACCTAACACATTTCTAGTTCCTCGGGCCAACATTCTAATCTAGCCTCAACATACCTTTCCAGCCCCAGGCCTTAAACCACATGTTCCAATACAAATCAGACAAATTCTCTTTCTTCCCAGAAAGTCACACCAGCTCCATCTCTCCATCTCAAGGCTCAAACTGACCATCCATTCCTCCATTAATGTTTCTTCCCCCATGAGTCCTCCAGCCAAATATGAGCCCTTTTTCCTTCAAACTCCCATGTATCTTTATCTCTTACTGCTTGCCATTATGATGCTTGCCACATGTGTCATATCCACATTTTAGATTATAAATTCTCCAGACATTTATATTATCTCATTCATCTTTCTGTCTCCTGTAATGCTTAGCAGAGTGGCTTACATATAGTCAAGACTAAATAAATATTTGCTAATTCAAATTTTATTAAATTTACTGAGTTATGTGGTTAAGAGAATCAGCAGTCTCATATTGCCCAAGGATGTCACAAAATGTTAAGTTAATATATAACAGACTCCTGTGAAGCAATAATTAAAACCTATATTCTACATATTTAACCTATGACTATATTACTACTCCACAGTCTTTCAACTATGTCTCATATCCACCTAAGGTGAAGCTTATCAACAAAGTAAAGACCTAAATTTCTAAGAGAATATCAGTAAGTTTGTTACTGATGATATTCTTTCATCACTGAAGAAAATACATTAAAAAACAGCTCAAATATTCAGAACCAATCACATCCACAATATATATGAAAACGCAATTTAAATAAATTCTGCTTTAATTTCCATAGTGGAAATGAGAAAAAATCAATATGGCATTGTAATGATAATTGGCAGCAAGCTACTATTCAATCGAGGAATGTAATCAACCAGTACAATGGGCAATTTTCTCTAAAGACTCTCAACAATCAGAGGGGTGGTGGCGGAAGTATAAAAGGGCATCAGCTCTAAGCATAACATACTGTATTTAATCTATCACAGAGAGAAATCAGCAGATATCATTACAGCACAATATACCCTACAGCAACCTTAAAATAATAAGAATCCTGAACAAATTTACATATGCAGCCCTTGGTATTTGCTTTGGCATTTGGGAAGATAAAATAAACCATGATTTCCTTAAATTTAACACTTACAAATTGTTTTTAAGATTCTGAGTTTTACTCATATTCTTTCCATACCTAGTGCTATTAAAATTATTAGGGTTAGTTCTTTCTTGGCCTAAGGAAGTGTTTGATGCAAAGGAATGACTTATATTTGTTCACTTGAAATCAGTCACCCACACATACCAGACTGCTTCAAACTGTGCAGTTTATGGTACTTTAGTTTCATTCAGTGAAAATTACTATCAGTCAGAAAAAGATAGGATATAATCACAAAACTCAAGTGTGAGGAGGCAGGGTATTTTATGAACTAGGCAGTGAAAAGTCTTAATAGAGAATATTTTAGGCCAGTGGGCAGAAGAGGCCTGTTAAGAATCCTCAGAACTTTTAAAGCAGAGAGAATGGGAGTCCAAAAGGTGGCTGGTAGGGGGATAAAATAATTCTGATGTAGCATGATGACACTCAAGAGGTTAAAAGGAAGGGGTGCAGCTAGACATACCTTTTTTCTATTTCCTCTTGCCAGTACCATTTCTCTGTCTTTCAGGCATCAAACACTTTGTAGCCTCTACCCAAACACTTACTATTTTCTCCCTCTCTCTTTCTCTCTCTCTCTCTCTCTCTCTCTCTCTCTGTATATATATATTGATTTCAGCCAATACAAACGTGACCATGAAATGATGAAACAGATTAAAAACAAAATTTTGCCTACTGTACGTAGCAGGAATTTTGATGCTGCAATAGCAGAAGTAAGCATTAATTAGTGGTTCTAAAAGTGTGTGTCCCAAACCTGCAGCATGAACATCATCTTGGAACTTGTTAAAAATACAGACAGTGGGGCCCCACTCCAGACCTACTGAATCTGTAACTGGGAGTGGGGCCCAGCAACTTGTGTTTTAACTACTCACCTAGGTGATTCTGATGCTTACTCAAGTTCGAAAACCAATGGCATAGAACAACGGTTTGCTGAGAAGTGGAGAAAGCCTTTCTCAGGTAGGACTCAAGCTCAAAACTCAAGAATGCTTAATGTAGCCTCCCAACATACTGTGCATTCCTACTGCCACAGGTCAAAGATCAGAAATCCAATCAGAGCAAGTCTATTTTGGTATATTTTCCAGAGTATATAAAAGTCTAGCTGTGAGTTATTCAGTAATAACTGGAATATCTAGAAGTCTTAAACAGTTGTTGACTTGATTTAAAATCTAACTCAGAGACTGAAGATAAAGACAGATAAAAACATAAATGTTCTGTAGTATCACAGCCATGAAATAAGAAATTGCAATTTATTATGGATTCTAAGTTTATAAGAGATAAAAGACACACCAGAGGGTAATGAAGGACCACACAGAAGAAAAAAATGGGGAAGGACAATGATCTCTTATAATCTACAGAACCGCTCTGAAACCTAAGTGTTTTTGTTCTTTTTTTACTGAGATATGATTTACATACAGTAAAACCCATCATTTTAACAAATGTATAGTCACGCAACCTCCAATACCAACCAACAAGATATAGAACATTTCCATCAGTCCAAAATATTGCCTCATTCCCCTTTGCAGTCAGTCTCTTTCCCTACTCCCAGCCCCTTAGCAACACCTATCTGGTTGGTGTTCCTATAGTTTTGCTTTCTCCAGTATGTCATTAGAAATAGAATCGTACAGGATGTAGGTTTTTGCATCTGGCTTCGTTCACTTAGCACAAATATTATGATATTCAACCATTTTGTTGCATTTATCAGTATTCCATTCTTTTTTATTGTACAGATATACCACCATTTATTTATCTATTCATCAGTTGATGAACATCTGGGTTATTTCCAGGTTTTAATGATTATGAATAAAGCTGCTATAAATATTCGCATGTAAGTATTTGTATAAGCACATGTTTCATTTCTCTTGAGAAAATAACTAGAGGTGGAATTGCTGGGACTTACTGCAAGTATATGTTTAACTTTTAAAAAAACTGTTTTACAGAATAACTCTACCATTTGGCATCCCTTCAGCAAAGTAAAACAACTCCAATTGCTCCAAACTCTTCCCAACACTTTATACTGCCAATCTTTTTAATGTTAGCCATTCTGAAAACTGTTTTCAAATAAAGAAACTGAGAAGCAAAGTAGGTAAATAACTTGCCAAATATCACTCAACAAGTATCAGTTCTAGAACTCACACCCAGGTCTGCCTGGAAAGCCCATGTTGATTTCAATCATATCATTAGAAATTACTAACAGAACCAGAACATTCCTTTCTATGATATTTGGCTAATGGCTCCACCAATATCTCACTGAAGACAAATCAGTGACTGTTTCAGAACTTCATTCAGCTTATATCTATATATCTAAGCCTAGAGATATAAACATATGCTCTGCATTATTTAAAATCTTCTTCATTTCTTTAGGTGTGATAAGTGCTTTTCAAACCATGTTTTTAATGTCTTTTAAAGTCTTCATGTGATTTTTGCTTCATAAGAAATCTAGCAAATACCATTAAGGAAAGCTATCTGAAGATCAAATTTAGGCAAGGCAACTTACTGGAAAGAATAGGGCCAGAATGTAGCTTATACTGTGTGTGTGTGTGTGTGTGTGTCTGTGTGTGTGTGTGTGTGTCTGTGTGTGTCTGTGTGTCTGTGTGTCTGTGTGTGTGTGTGTGTGTGTGTGTGTGTGTGTGACTGGCAATTTTTTAGGTCATCAAATTACCTAAATTAAAATGTTGATTTGACATGCTTCACATCCAAGGTAATGTTTGTGGCCATCACTCGTCAAGGGACCAGGAGGAACAAATGAGCCAACCAAACAAAAGCAATAGAAAGATCAGTCAGGACAATAAATTTATGAGAGGGGAAGAGGCCAGGATTAAATCTGAAGACTGAAAAAGGCAGGAAAATTATACAGGTAACAAAAGGACTGACCCACAGTGAAACAGTATTTTCTGACCTTAGGTATAAAAGGCTTGGCTAGAGTCCAAAGTCTGGTTCATCTCTCAGCAATTTAAAAATTAAAGACCTTTTCCCAAGTTTATTCAAAGGTCAGGAAAATATCCCACCACTCATCTATGGAGTATGCTGAGACCACAAAGTGTCATGGTTAAATGCATAAGCTTTAGAAGACCCATCTAGGTTCCAACGCAATCTCTACCATATACTAGATGTCTAATTTTTGATCAGTTACATAAACTCTCTAAGCTTGTTTTCTCATCTTTACAATAGGCATGAAAATAGTACCTACACCCCATAAGGTCGTTGAGACTATTAAATGAAATAATGCATGTGAAACAGCACAGTGAAGCTTGTATAAAGATATTTTTTGAAAAAAGTGAAAACCAAAAACCTGAATGTTCTTTGAATCTTCTAGTCCAAAATATAGTACAAATTTTAGGCATAAATTAAAGACTCCTTTTCAATAATATTAACACTTAATAGCATTTTATCATTTCTTTATAGATAAGCATTTTAACTAACATGAAATATATAGAAGAATCTAAATAGACACGACCTTTTCAGCTGATTTATTTTTCTAAAAAGATTTCATAATTTAAGTATTTGGTACTCATATTACTTCATATGTCTTAACTTGTTACTATTCAACTCTGCTTATATTTATTTCTCATTCTAGTGCTAAACAATTCATATTGGAATAGACATGGAAACTACAATGGTGGGGGGGAGAATGGGGTGTAGAGAGTGAATCTATTTATAGTTTATGCATAATCCTGACAGACAGAATTATATCAAAATATATTAAGGTTTTAAAACATAATTCTATCCCAAGCTTTGAGGACTTCCGAGGTCATTATTTTTAAAGGGCCCTCTTATACTGTTCAGCATGATCAAAGGAAAGAAAATCTCATACTTAATGAAAGTAAAGTATCAAAGGATTTAATCCATGAGAAAGTAAGATTCTCACCTCTCTAGCTCTCCAGGGCACAACCAAGTAAGGAAAACTCTATAAATGTACCTACTGTACAAGGGAATGAGATTCTGGTCCCTCACACATACATGTAAAGGAAAACCTCCACAGCTTCCCAAAACTTTCATCCATAAATTGGACATTCAAACTCTGAATTATGTAGTTACAGCTCATCTAAATATAACTTAGAATCAAAGATTTAGTGGATGCACGAGTTCAGTGCACTCTACACAATATGGACACAGAGGAAATACTGACTACACGTACATTGATGATTTGATTGTCCAGATTCACGTCTACCGTTCAAAAGGGTTAAAGCTGAAGTTAGAACGTTCTGTCCTGAGCCCCCTAAACTGAGAAGGCAATTGGTCTCCAGTGCAGGAGTCCAACATTAGTCATGTTATCCCTTCATCATCATCTGTGCAGTGCTAAAGGCTACTATAGAGGGTTATGTGCTCTGTACAAAAGATTTTATTTCTCTCTAATGGTGCTCTATTCCCATGTGTAATCTCATACTACAACCCAAATCACTGGAACATCAAATAAAATGAATGATAGTTCAGAGTGTCTTGGGGGAATTCAGAAAGTTGGTAAAAAGTATAAGATATGAAACAACTAATTCAAAGGGTTGAGGAGACATTAAAGATGACTAAAAATGGAATACACCCACTTTAATACCAGTGTTTCCAATGTGATGTTTTTTAATACAATTAAAACCAAACCTTACTTATATGCAAAGCCCCAGGTGATCAAAACCAATGTACAACCCAACACAAACAGTATCATACATGCAATCCATGGATTATCTCCAGATAGTAGCCAAGAAAAATTTAGTATTTTCAGTCTTTTTAAGGCTATTTTGTTCAACAAAATCAACTTCATAAATAATTCCACCATCAATATATACATCCATTAAAAACTAAAATGTTAAAAACAATATGGATCTGTATATGCTATGACTGCCTTGGTCTTAGTCCAATAAAAACACGTATTATCTACTCAGGTCTGTCTAGATGAAAGTAAACATAGTAGTCTTGGGCATTTGAATTTCCTTGGAAACTATTCATCATGGTAGATTAATGCATGAACTATCTCAGCCCAATTTAAAGTATCTATTAGATGTAACACTGCCATTTCCAGACATTTGTGCATATACCTTATGAAGCATGACACTCACTATTTATTTCACCTGATTCATAGGTTGAATATTTCAATTTTCCAGCTCTGTCTCTCAGTGATTTTGACTTCAATGTTGAGATAGATCACAATTTCCTTAGAAAACACCAGAGAAGAAATTTTTATCTTTCTCTCTATTCTCTGATATTCACTTAAGAGGGTTTTATCTGGCTGCGTTTTTTTTCCCTATCAGGTTTCACTGGAAAGATCCTGCTCTGTTTCATGTTACTCACACATTTTTTAAGTTCCTCACAGAGGAGAAAATGTATGCTCTTTCTAGTTGCTTATGTTATATAAAAACTAATTCTTCTTCCATATTTGCAACAAACTGTAAATATTTGAGTCACATATAAAAATCTACTGAAGGCAAGTCAAAATTCTCTCTCAAAGGACAAAAGTTCCTTGTTTATTAAAATCAATTTCTTAAGCTCTCAAAATTACTCTGGAGACAATCAAAATGGCTTAATTCCAAATCTGTTAAAATGTCCAGCAGGTTACAGAACAAAGAATATTTTCTTCCTTACTCTCCTTTAAAAATCATTTTTAGAAAAGTACAAGAGATCTCATCATGCAGTAATAATGAAAACAAAATTTGCAAAAAAATGTGAATGAAAAGGAAAATTGAGTCTTAAGTCTGTAGTCAATAGAAGGGAAGCAAGGGGAAAGAGCATTCCACATATTCAAGCAAAAGCTAGTCATATTTTAAGTTATCTTCATGTGTTTGAAATTGCGAATATAATTATGTTAGGACATTTACAAAAGCCATTTCTTAGTGATATAACGAGTCAAACTTATAATAAAATTCTAATTCCACAAGAAAAATGTACTGGCTTATTTTCCTAAGCTAAGTAATACAGTTAAAATTCTATCATGCACTCCACAGGACATCCAATTTCTTTTAGTTCAGTGGAATTTTGTTAAAATGAACTTATTCCAAGAAATCACATTCCTAATCTGTAAACCCTGGCAATGGAACAGAGCTGACATCAAGTTCATCTGTTCTAAGGTAAGAAGTTCTTTGAATGCAACGAAAACAGCACATATCACCAGCACATTTCCCTTTTTCTGAACTAATCTGCATATACTGACTGATTCATGTGGGCAGCAGACAAGTTAAATGAATTTTCTTTTACAGAAACGGGTAAGGAGAGTTGAAGGGTAATTGCTATTTGATAACTGAACAACAGAAGTGCAACAGTCCTTCATACCTACTAGCGGCAGTTCCAAAAACATATAAAGACTCATTATAGAGTGTGATATAGTAGAAAGCTAATATCTCTTTCTTAGGAACTTCATTCTGCATTTTAGTCCTATAAAGGTTTTGTCTGTATGTCATGAACATGTTTATTATTATTGTTTTGCCATTATTATAGTTGTAGGTGTTTAATAACATGGTTTATAGCTATGTTGACAAAGATCAAAAAATGTAATGTTCATAAACATTTTAGTAAAGGCAACCAAACCAAAAAGAACCATTTCTTTGGGTCCTCACTGTGATGTCAAAAAATCCCAACCAGTCCAAATGTTTTATTGTTTCAGGCTATGATCTATAATGGTAACTGTTCTGGTTTATTTTTACATAATAATTTAAAACCCTTTCCTCCTAAAACAGGGAAAGATACTATTAAACTTATGTGTGTATCTGAAAGCACATACATGCACTCTTAACCATGGTTAAATACCTTAATATATCCAACGATAATAAATTTTTTCAAAACATAATCGTTGAATGATGAATAGTCAAAACTTTAATAACCCCACATCGAATAACTTGAGAATTGTTGAGGCTTATCTAAGAAATATTAAGCCAAACATGTCTCATTATTTTTCTTTTCCTCAGTGATATAAACCATCTAAAGCAACAATGGCAACACAATAACAACAAACATATTCATGGCATACAGCCAAAAGCTTTAAAGGACTAAAATGCAGTATGAAGTTCCGAAGAAAGAGACATTAGACTTCTACTATATACAACCTGGCTTGCACTCAATTTCAGAAAAATCTAGTAACATGGCTACTCCTAAAAGATGCACATTTACACTTGATAAATCAGAACATATAAATGCTTTTTAAAGAAAGCGTAATGAAGACTTCCAGGAAGATGGCGGTGTGAGCAGGGCGGCAGAAAACTCCTCCCAACACTATATCATCTACGAAAACACAGAAAATACATCTATTCCTAAAAGAGAGACGAGAACACACAGGAAAGCGCACAGCGGGCAGCTACACCCGAGAGGACTCGGCACCCCAAGAGGCGGGTAAGATACGGAGCCACGACCCGGCGGGACCCGAGCAATCCCCCACCACAGCGCACCGGCGGGAGGAGAGGACTCAGAGCCGGGAGGGAGTGGAAGTACACCCCACGAAGTAGTCAGCCCCGGTGATCTGCGCGGGGAGCGCTGACCCACATTGTGCAGTGCAGCGGAGCTTGGAGAGACAGAGGGGCAGGATCTGAGCGGGGAACGCGCCAGGGGGCTTGCAGCCGGCTCCGGGAAGGAAAAAAAAAGTGCGCGCTTTCCTCAGCGGTCTTAAAGAGACAGGAGCCCAGCGGAGGAGCCGGACCGCCCCAGCACACTCAGCCCAGCAGGCTGGGAGTCCTGGGGAGTTTCAGACGCCTTAGCTGGCGACTGAGGAAGCGTAGCCATACTTCCACTTCTCACTGAGATCAACAGCCTCCTATTCGTTCCCACCCCTGCCAGAGCGATAAAGGGCCCTGCGGAGCGGCGCAGTCACAGCTGTGGAATAGTGGGGCAATAGCGCCACCTATAGCATTCCCACAGAATCTACGTCTGGTGGGCATTTTTTTTTGTTTTTTTTGTTTTGTTTTTTGTTTGGTTTTTGTTTTTTCTTTCTTTTTTTCTTTTTTCATTCTTTCTTTCTTCCTTTTTTCTCTTTTTTTTTCTTCTCTTTTTAAAGTCTTAAAAAGAGGCCAGCTGACATACGTGGCAACTATCAGTGACCAATTCTATAGCCATGAAAAGACAGAGGAATATGGTTCAGACCAAAATCAACCAGACAACCCCAGAGAGGGAGTCTGAAGGGATGGAAATGCACAGCTTCCCTGAAAAAGAATTCAGAATAAAAGTCATAACCATGCTGATGGACCTATAGAGAAATGTGCAAGAGCTGAGGGAGGAAGTGAGGGAACTGAGGAAAGACAATACAGAAATCAGACAAGCGATCAACGGGCTTAACAGCAGAATGGATGAGATGTGAGAGACTGTTAATGCAATAGAAAACAGAGAACAGGAGTACAGAGCAGCTGAGGCAGAGAGAGATAAAAGGATTTCTAGGAATGAAAGAATATTAAGAGAACTGTGTGAACAATCCAAACGGAACAATATTCGCATTATAGGAGTACCAGAGGAAGAAGAGAGAGAAAAAGGATAGAAAGTGTCTTTGAAGAAATAATTGCTGAAAACTTTCCCTCGCTGGGGAAGGAAATAGTCTCGCAGTCCACCAAAGCCCACAGATCTCCCAACACAAGGGACCCAAGGAAGACAACACCAAGACACATAATAATTAAGATGGCAAAGATCAAAGATACAGACAGGGTATTAAAGGCAGCTAGAGAGAGAAAAAAGATCACCTACAAAGGAAAACCCATCAGACTATCATCACACTTCTCAACAGAAACCTTACAGGCCAGAAGAGAATGGCATGATATATTTAACGTTATGAAACAGAAGGGCCTCGAACCAAGAATACTGTATCCAGCACGATTATCATTTAAATATCATGGAGGGATTAAACAATTTCCAGATAAACGAAAGTTGAGAGAGTTTGCCTCTCATAAACCACCACTACAGGATTATCTTAAATGGACTGCTCTACATGGAAGCACACCTAAGGCTAAAAAGATGTCACCAGAGAAAATAAAATCAGCAAAGAAAGCAGACCATCCAAATACTAACTAAAGATAAAGAATAAAACACCTATTATAGAAAGAATGGAGGAGGAGGAATAAGAAGGAATAAGAAGGGAGAGAAATAAAGAAATATCAGACAGTGTTTACAATAACTTAACAAGAAAGTTAAGTTATATTGTTAGATAGTAAAGAAGCAACCCTTGAACCCTTGGTAACCACGAATCTAAAGCCAGCAATGGCAATAAGTACATATCTATCAATAATCACCCTAAATGTAAATGGACTGAATGCACCAATCAAAAGACACACAGTAACAGAATGGATAAAAAAGCAAGACCATCTATATGCTGCCTATAAGAAACTCACCTCAAATCCAAAGCTATACACAGACTAAAAGTGAAGGGATGGAAAAAGATATTTCATGCAAACAACAAAGAGAAAAAAGCAGGTGTTGCAGTACTTGTATCAGACAAAATAGACTTCAAAACGAAGAAAGTAGTAAAAGATAAAGAAGGACATTACATAATGATAAAGGGGTCAGTCCAACAAGAAGATATGACCATTATACATATATATGCACCCAACACAGGAGCGCCAGCATATGTGAGACAAATACTAACAGAATTAAAGGAGGAAATAGACAGCAATGCATTCATCTTAGGAGACTTCAACACACCACTCACTCCAAAGGACAGATCAATCAGACAGAAAATAAGTAAAGACACAGAGGCACTGAACAACACACTAGAACAGATGGACCTAACAGACATCTACAGAACTCTGCACCCCAAAGCAACAGGATACACATTCTTCTCAAGTGCACATGGAACATTTTCCAGAATAGACCACATACTAGGCCACAAAAAGAACCTCAGTAAATTCAAAAATATTGAAATCCTACCAACCAACTTCTCAGATCACAAAGGTATAAAACTAGAGATAAATTTTAGAAAGAAATCAAAAAGGCTCACAAATACATGGAGACTTAACAACACTCTCCTAATTAATCAATGGTTTAACGACCAAATCAAAACAGAAATCAAAGAATATATGGAGACTAATGACAACAACAACACAAAGCCACAACTTCTGTGGGACGCAGCAAAGGCAGCTCTAAGAGGAAAGTATATTGCAATCCAGGCCTATTTAAAGAAAGAAGAACATTCCCAAATGAATAGTCTAAAGACACAATTACTGAAATTGGAAAAAGAAGAACAAATGAGACCCAAAATCACCAGAAGGAGGGACATAATAAAGATTAGAGAAGAAATAAATAAAATTGAGAAGAATAAAACAATAGAAAAAAATCAATGAAACCAAGAGCTGGTTCTTTGAAAAAATAAACAAAATAGATAAACCCCTAGCCAGACTCATTAAGAGAAAAGAGAATCTACACACATAAACACAATCAGAAATGAGAAAGGGAAAATCACGACGGACCCCACAGAAATACAAAGAATCATAAGAGAATATTATGAGAATCTATATGCTAACAAGCTGGAAAACCTAGAAGAAATGGACTACTTCTTAGAAAAATACAACCTTCCAAGACTGACCAAGCAAGAAACAGAAAACTAAACAGACCAATTACCAGCAACGAAACTGAATCGGTAATCAAAAAACTACCCAAGAACAAAACTCCCGGACCAGAGGGATTCACCTCTGAATTCTACCAGACATATAGAGAAGAAATAACACCCATTCTCCTTAAAGTTTTCCAAAAAATAGAAGAGGAGGGAATACTTCCAAACTCATTCTATGAAGCCAGCATCACTCTAATACCAAAACCGGCAAAGACCTCACCAAAAAAGAAAATTACAGACCAATATCCCTGATGAACGTAGATGCAAAAATACTCAACAAAATATTAGCAAACCGAATTCAAAAACACATCAAGAGGATCATACACTATGATCAAGTGGGATTCATCCCAGGGATGCAAGGATGGTGCAACATTTGAAAATCCATCAACATCATCCACCACATCAACAAAAAGAAGAACAAAAACCACATGATCATCTCCATAGATGCTGAAAAAGCATTTGACAAAATTCAGCATCCATTCCTGATTAAAACTCTCAAAAAAATGGGTATGGAGGGCAAGTACCGCAACATCATAAAGGCTATATATGACAAACCCACAGATAACATCATACTTAACGGCGAGACGCTGAAAGCTTTTCATCTAAGTTCGGGAACAAGACAAGGATGCCCACTCTCTCCACTGTTATTCAACATAGTACTGGAGGTCCTAGCCACAGCAATGAGACAAAACAAAGACATACAAGGCATTCAGATTGGTAAAGAAGAAGTCAAATTGTCACTATTTGCAGATGACATGATACTGTACATAAAAAACCCTAAAGATTCCATTCCAAAACTACTAGAACTAATATCTGAATTCAGCAAAGTTGCAGGATACAAAATTAACACACAGAAATCTGTTGCTTTCCTATACACTACTGATGAACTAACAGAAAGAGAAATCAGAAAAACAATTCATTCACAATTGCATCAAAAAGAATAAAATACCTAGGAATAAACCTAACGAAGGAAGTGAAAGACCTGTACTCTGAAAACTACAAGACACTCCTAAGAGAAATGAAAGAGGACACTAACAAATGGAAATGTATCCCATGCTCTTGGCTAGGAAGAATAAATATTGTCAAAATGGCTACACTACCTAAAGCAATCTACAGATTCAATGCAATCCCTATCAAACTACCAACAGCATTCTTCAATGAACTGGAACAAATAATTCTAAAATTCATATGGAACCACAAAAGACCTCAAATAGCCAAAGCAATCCTGAGAAGGAGGAATAAAACAGGGGGAATTACACTCCCTGACTTCAAGCTCTACTACAAAGCCACAGTAATCAAGACAATTTGGTATTGGCACAAAACAGACCCACAGACCAGTGGAACAGAATAGAAAATCCAAACATTAACCCAAACATATACAGTCAATTAATATTTGATAAAAGTGCCTTGGATATACACTGGGGAGATGACAGCCTCTTCAGCAGCTGGTGTTGGAAAAACTGGACAGCTACATGTAAGAGAATGAAACTGGACTACTGTCTAGGCCCATACACAAAGGCAAACTCAAGGTGGATCAAAGACCTGAATGTAAGTCATGAAACCATAAAACTCTTAGAAAAAAACATAGGCAAAAATCTCTTGGACATAAAGATGAGCAACTTCTTCATGAACATATCTCCCCAGGCAAGGGAAACAAAAGCAAAAATGAACAAGTGGGACTATATGAAGCTGAAAAGCTTCTGTACAGCAAAGGACACCATCAGTAGAACAAAAAGACATCCTACAGTATGGGAGAATATATTCATAAAAAACGTATCTGATAAAGCGTTGACATCCAAAATATATAAAGAACTCATGCACCTTAACAAACAGAAAGCAAACAATCCAATTAAGAAATGGGCAGAGGACATGAATAGACACTTCTCCAAAGAAGAAATTCAGATGGCCAACAGGCACATGAAAAGATGCTCCACATCGCTAATCATCAGAGAAATGTAGATTAAAACCACAATGAGATATCACCTCACACCAGTGAGGATGGCCAACATCCAAAACACAAACAACAACAAATGTTGGCGAGGATGTGGAGAAAAGGAACCCTCCTACACTGCTGGTGGGACTGCAAATTAGTTCAACCATTGTGGAAAACAGTATGGAGGTTCCTCAAAAAACTCAAAATAGAAATACCATTTGACCCAGGAATTCCACTCCTAGGAATTTACTCTAAGAATGCAGCAGCCCAATTTGAAAAGGACAGATGCACCCCCTATGTTTATTGCAGCACTATTTACAATAGCCAAGAAATGGAAGCAACCTAAGTGTCCATCAGTAGATGAATGGATAAAGAAGATGTGGTACATATACACAATGGAATATTATGCAGCCATAAGAAGAAAACAAATCCTACCATTTGCAACAACATGGATGGAGCTAGAGGGTATTATGCTCAGTGAAATAAGCCAAGCTGAAAAAGACAAGTATCAAATGACTTCACTCATATGTGGAGTATAAGAACAAAGAAAAAAACTGAAGGAACAAAACAGCAGCAGACTCACAGAACCCAAGAATGGACTAATAGTTACCAAAAGGAAAGGGACTGGGGAAAATGGGCGGGAAGGGAGGGATAAGAGGGAAAAAGGGGCATTACGATTAGCAGATGTAATGTTGGGGGGCACGGGGAGGGCAGTACAACTCAGAGAAGACAAGTAGTGATTCTATAGCATCTCACTACGCTGATGGACAGTGACTGTAATGGGGTTGGTGGGGGGGACGTGATGAAGGGGTAGTTTAATAATCGTAATATTGCACATGTAATTGTAAATTAATGATAATAAAATAAATTATATTAAAAAAAAAAAAAGAAAGCGTAATGTTCTCATTGCTGAAGTAACTTTGGCCTTCTCAAAATTGCAAGGACTTTCTTTTCAACTGGAACAGTTAAAAACCAAAACCAACACTAACAATTTAACAACATGATTTTGTCTTCATTTACAAACAAACCTCCCTAAAGGAATACACACTGATAAGAGTAGCTTTACTGGTTGTGAAATCAAAGTAAATGATCCCATATTGACTCCTTCATTTTACAGATGTAAAAACTAAAGGATTTGTGACTTATCTTAGGTCGCAGAGCTTGTTAATGACAAAACCTTGATTGGAATCCAGCACTCCTCAATCCTTACATACCCTCCCATTCAACTACATTATCTTCAACATAAAAATCACCAATTAGTGTTATGAGTTATTTGGTTATCTTCCTTTCATGAATGAATACTGGATAAAAGTTGAATTTTATAAAAATACCATCAACGTGTATATTCAGAAGTGAAACCAATACCAATGAGCTTTTCTAAAAATTATTTATTATGGATTCTGTCATCAAGGCACGGGAAAGTTTACATAATAAAAATACTGGAAATGCCCAAGAATATACTTTATGTCTGCTTCTCATATACCAAAAATAAAATAGTTATTTGTTCAGCATAGATGCAGAGCCCTGTCATACTGCAATACATTTCTGTGGACTGCAGACATACCAATGATGTACAGATCTGGAAACATCCACTTCAAAAAAGTAGCAATTGTTAGGTGATATTTTACCTGACACAGAATACCAGCATTAGGAAGCACCTGGAAAAAAGGCAGCCATTTGACTTTAATTCGGGAAGTCTTAGGTTATTAGCTTTACTTGCTTCCTTACCCAGCAGGAATGAGGTGGTCAGCCGTTTCAAGGTTGCTTAAGAGGGGGTTCAGGGACAAACTATCCCCAAAATGTGACACCCTGACATACTAAATATCTTAAGCTGAAGGAATTTAAGAAAAGGGCAGAAGCAAGAAGGTCACTCTGACCTCATTCTCCTGCCTACCCTTCTTCCCTGAAAGCAGGAGATAGATCTCCCATGTAAAAGGTGCCCTTCCTGGGCCAGGAGGAGGGAAGACATTCTTACCACCAGAGACAGGGAATTCAGGGGCCTAGAAAGCTGTATAAACAACCCTTGTTAAACTAATCCTTATTTTCCTAGTTACTTCACCATTTACTACCCCTAGCTCAAACCCCTTTGTCTTGTTATTTCTTCACAAATTTGTTGTTTTTTGTCTAAAATGTACAAACACTTCCTGCTCAGTTCACTTGTTTGGGTCTTCATTCTCTTGTGAAGTCTCCTATGTACGTGCAAATATTCAGTAAAATCTGTATGTTTTTCTCATGTTAATCTTTGTCAGTTTAATTTCCAGACCCAGCCAAGGACCCTTAAAGGCCAAGTAAAACTCTTTCCACTCCAACACTTCCTGCTAACTTCCTTAACTTCTCTATCCCTTTGTGTCTTGCCTCACTTACTCTGGCATTCTGAATTGTTAATAAATCCAGTGGATTCTTTTTGCTGGACCAATCAGTTCCTCTATCAATTCATGTCTCCAAATGGAATGACTAGATTATTGACAATGGAAATGTAAAAACTATGCCAGTGATACTGCAAATAAGAAAATGGGCAAATGTGATGAACAAGGAGTGTCAAAGATAACTGCAAATCATATACACAGGGATCAGAGCCAAAACCTTGAATAGTGGATGACCTCTCTAAGACAAAGAATATATAGAGGATTATACTTCTCTAGATCATCAAAAGTAGTTGACTAGTATTATGTGATCTCAAATTTGTTGTGAGTTCACAAACTAAAAAGTCCAGCATCATGTTTATATATAGACTCCACAGAATTGTGTCTAGCAGGGTGCTTATATCTCTACTATTTGAGAATTCATATTTACCAAGCATCCCTCATATCAATATGCTTCAGAAATTTCCAGCCACATATTTGAAAAATCAATATGCATATATATAATTTGCTCTTGCCTCTTGAAATTAACCTCTCCTTAGCTGTCTTTAACTTTTAGTACTTCAGTTTTCAAAGATCATTTGAAAGAGCTGAGAAATACATTAAGGTGAATGCTTGCATCAAACTATTGTCATCAGCAAATTAAGATACATGATTTCAACATGTAAAATCATTATTACTTATAAACAATACAAAAATAATAACAGAAGCCAAAATTAATGAAAAGCCTGCATAATAACAACTCAGCACACCACATCCTGCATCTGTTCCTGGGAGAAAGTAATGATGAATAGTAAACTGACAGAGAAGTTCTTTTAAGGTACAAAATATGTCGTAAGATCAGAGAATAAACACCCCGAGGTCAATGTCCTATACCACTTATACTTAAAATATTTTTCCATTTTAAATGCTAATCATAATGCTGACCTCAACAACACTACAAAATTCTTAAGCATTTTCTGTATCATAGAAAAATTCATTAATGTTTAATATAGTTTTACCCAGATCCATTTCAGGGTATTCTTATTCTTTGACAAGTGCTAATTCACATATGGAAATTTATAATAACTCTACCTTTTAAAAAACACACTTAACACTCCAGTTTGTACTTGGTCTTCAACACTTTTTGACGAATATACTACCTTAAGAAATGATCTCCAGGAACCTCTTTTGGAAGTTTGGTCAAGAGTGGTATGGTACAATATAGACTTGCCCCATAAAAAACCTAGAGCAGTACTCAGTGCACAGGCAGTAGCCTCCAAAATAGAATTGGACTCAATCTACAAATTTTCAGTAGCACTGGGTGGTGCAGAACACACCTATTAAGAGTGGGTTGAGTCTGAGCATATGAAGGCTTGAGATTCATATTCATATGGCAGACCACGAAGCTATCTCACCTGAGGTGATTTAGTTTTTCAAAGTACACTATAACATTATACAGCCTTCTATATTCTGCCTTCAAGCATTCCGTCTCAACAGAAGATTTGCAGGTTTAAAATACCTGATCTGAAAGGCTATACACCTATAGCTTTGCTGACCAGGTGGGAAATCTCCCCAAATTAGCTGTCCATTACTAACACCAGTCGAGCAGCTGGGGTCATAGAGCAAACACTATTATCTAGAGCACACAGATCTTCTTTCAATCAACCACAGAGTACCTGCACTACAGGTGCAAGCAGGCATTTTAATTGTGAATTGTCAGCTATCCAGCGCCTATCAAAACCCCAGCTGAGATGATAGGTATTCCAGGGAAAGAGCGTCAGGGATATTTCTCAAGTACACCTCAGTAACAGGTTAGATTACTGGGAAGCTGCATACCAGTACTATTACTCTGAGTCTTTGTAGAAACATCATGACCTTGATTTTTTTTTAAACTCAAGTCCCCCATGTAGGAAATACATTCATAGAAAGCCTCTGTACTTTATGGAAAACTATCAGAGACTCACTCTACTGTGTGGTTCAATATCACTCATTTAAAGAATCACAAAATAAAATTCTCTGAGTTCAGAATTAGGAAGAATGTCCTTCCTGGGAAATAGATGCACTATTATTAATCAGATAATAGCTGTGTCTCTCAGTATTCTTTTTTTCCCCTTTTGTACAAGGAAAATTGGAACTATTTTACACTCAAATCATTACCTGGCATTGTCCTATTTTTGAAAGTACCACCTTCCCTCCTTGCTTACTTGGAGCTTGTATTTTCACTCTCATCTTAATGGTAGTGGGATATCTGCATCTTTTATTGAAAGCTGTAACTGCTTTAGTAATAGTCCCATAATAATAAAAGAAGTATATAAAACTCTAGTACATGTCTAAAATCATTAGTTAAATTCACATAAATCAAAATACTTAACATGACATATTTATAAGCAGTTTTTTCCAAGACTTATTTTGAATATACGGAAAATACAATAAAATGCATATGTTTTAAAATGTAAGGAAGTTAACTTTATATTTACAAATCCATTAGTGTTCCTAGACACTGCTGCTAGAGTTTATATACCTTTATAACTACATGTCCAGTTATAAGTTTCAGCTATTTTAGATAACTATTATACATGCACATTGGTTTTCTAATTAAAAACACATAACTCAAATGAAAAAATGCATTGCCCTGGTGAACCTTCATATGTCATGCAATAATAAAATAAATGCCAACATAAGAGACATCATTTATTCTCCCTTAATGCCTCTGTCTCATACTAAAGCAATACTTCAGAAATTTGAGTCAGTTTTTGCTATTCCTATGTTTTTCTTTAAGAAAAATAGCTCTAGTTTGCTTCTGAGTTATTATATTGGATCCTCAAGTTAAAATTGTGTTTTGAAGCTAATATTATATGATTAAAAAATCAACAGTACCCATTTAACTAAATGAGCTTGGACATAGTGGCTGTCAATTCAAACTTTGAGCTGACTAAGATTTTAAAAGAGAGCGTACAAATTGACATGACTGCACTAAATTTAGTATTTTCTATCCTATGTAAAAATGTACTAGGTCTTCTAAAATGACTCTGCATTTGGAAGTTAGAGCAAACAAATTTAAAATACCAATATTAAACAACCCTGTTTTCGTAATACCGCTCATAATGGTGCCTTATGAGATGTGCTCACAATTTTAAGTACTGTTCACATTTCTGCATCATAAAAAATTGTCCTCATTATTCCATCTTTCATAGGCAGTCCAATGTAAAATGTTCTAAGAGTATTGATCTGTGCCTACCTTTATATTAACTTTCTAAGTAGTGTTGATTGCTTTGCCAAGTTTTTAATAAGTTTAATACAGACTCTTTAATAGTAATTAACACCCAGAATTCCGAAGATGCTTTCTATTCTTAATTTGTATTACTGTCAAGAGTCAGCTATTTTCATTCATTAAATATTTTTTAAATCTAAGGGAAGGTAGAAAATATAAAGGAAAAACAAATACTCCAGAGGTAATGCAAGTAGCTACACATATATAAACTCTAAAAGATATTTTATCCATTTTCATCTGCTTGAAAACATTGGCTGAGAAGCTATCATCATGGGAAGTGAACAGACCCTATGCCTTGAGTTAGGCAGACAATTAGGATTCCAAATAAAACACAGAAAACAGTTTCCTAGTGGAGTAACATACACCTCAAGCTGTAAGGCAATTTCAACAACTCTGAAAAGAATTCTGTGCAATCACAACTCTCTGATACTATTGTTCAAACCAGTATTTGCTGTTTTTGCCATATGCTGCAAAACCTTAGTGACGATGATTTATTGCTACACATTTCTTTGGGTCTTTATAAAATGTATATTCAAATACCTACACTTCCTGTATTGGTTTGACTGTGAATAAAGCTGTCCAAACTCAGCGGTCATTTCTCAGCACACACTGCTTCCTTTCATAAACTTTAGCAAAGGAGTATGAACAAAAATCTATAAATAACTAAGTTGTTATTCTAAAGACACACACCATGGTATGTGCAAAGTCTAATGCAATTTGTGATGGGAGATTGCGGTTTATTATACAGTCAAAACTCATGGATGTTTAGGCTGTTAAATAGAACTGTAAATATTCAATTTCATTAATTCACCATGCAACCATAAAAAGACCATTGCATACAGCACACTATGTTGTATGTAGCTTGAACCATAAGTATGGTTCAAATCAAACCAATAGATTTCATTCCTATGTGGAGGAAGTTAGCTACATTCTTTTCCGCTGATTGCATCTAAAAAATGCACGGCCAGAAAATAGTGCCAAATTAATGCAAATTCATTCTCACTGCTGAAGAAGCATAGGTTGTTATTGATGGTGGGTCAATATCCACATCAAATCACACATTATTGTATATAAATTACACCATACCAGCCACCACAAAACAAATAAGAGAGCAAGAGGGTCACTTCCCCAGAGGAGTCTAAAATCTAAATGATTTTAGACACATACATGCATGAAACTATTATAGAGCATAAGCAGGTTCAGGTGAATTTTTACAGTAAATGTTGAGTGACTATAGAGTAAGGGAGTGATTTGGGATATGGGCAGGTTAATGATGGTTTATAAAAGGGATTTTTATATATTTGCCTATAGCAGAAAAAAATATAATGAAATGACTTTCTCAGAGCCTTTATCATCTGAGTGATTAAATACCATAGGAATTTGAAATTTATGACTCCATTTACTATTCTGAAATGACTATGACTTTGAGAATGTTTAGTAAAGTTATTAGTGTGTATATGTTTATATATTTATTTTACTAGGGGCTGAACAAAAAGAAATCAGTTAAAACTGTGGAAAGGAAGGAAATCAGCCATGAGAGGACAAATGCCCAGATTCTAATGAACATCAAGTTTGAAAAATAGGTATGTAACAGAAATTTAGGAACAGCTTTTTTCAATAATTTACAGGAAATTACAATACCTGTCTGGAGTTGGTAGAATATAATATTTACAAATGCAAGAAAATAATGAAATGCTAGGAAATCTTTCAGTCCTATGGGGGAACATTTTTCTCACTCTTCAAAATCACTTCTAGGAAAAGATGGCAGAGTAGGAAGGCAAGGAGGAAAACTCTTCCCAAGTATTCACAAGGAAGCAACTACAGCAAATACAGCTAACCCTGAAAGTGACCTGAAGACCGCAGAGCAGGCCATGTGTACCTGTGAAGAAGAGAAGACCACATTGAAAAGGGTAGAGTGGCAAAGCCAAGACTGCTTGAATAATAAGAAATTATTAGAGGATTCTATTAAAAATTATATACCAATAAACTGGACAAACTACAAGAAATGAACAAATTCACTAGAAAAGTGTAACCTTCCAAGACTGATTCAGGAAGAAACAGAAAATCTAAACAGACCAATTAACAGTAATGAAATTGAACTGGTAGTCAAAAAATTCCCAACAAACCAAACTCCAAGACAAGATGGCTAAATTCTACCAAGCATTTAAAGAAGAACTAATATCCATCCTTCTTTAAGTATTCCAAAAAACAAAAAAGGAGGGTATACTTCCAAACTCATTCTATGAGGCCAACATCACTCATTCCAAAATCTAAGATAATACAAAAAAAGAAAATTATATACCAATATCCCTGGTGAACACAGATATAAAAATCCTCAATAAAATATTAGCAAATTGAATTTAAAAATACATCAAAAGGATCACCCATATGTCAAAGTGGGATTTATTCCAGGGATGCAAGGAAGGTACAATATTCATAAATCAATCAATGTTATACACCATATTAACAAGAGGAAGGATAAGAACCATATGATAATCTCAATAGATGCTCAAAAAGCCTTTGACAAAATTCAACATCCACTCATGATAAAATCTCTCAACAAAATGGGCAGAAGAGGGAACATACTTCAACATAAAAAAGGCCATTTACAACAAACTTACAAACCATGCTCAGTGGTGAAAAGCTAAAAGCTTTTCCTCTAAGATCAGGAATAAGACAAGGATGCACACTCTCTCCACTTCTATTCCACATTGTAATGGAAGTCCTAGCTGTGGCAATCAGACAAAATAAAGAAATAAAAAGCATCCAAACTGGTAAGGAAGAAATTAAACTTTCACTATTTGCAGATGATACCATACTATACATAGAAAACTGTAGACTCCATCAAAAAACTATTAGAACTAATAACTGAATTCAGCAGAGTTTCAGGATACAAATCAATATAGAGAAATCTGTTGCATTCCTATATACTAACAACAAATTAGCAGGAAGAGAAATCAGGAAAACAATCCACTTACAATTTCATCAAAAAGAGCTAAATACCTAGGAATATACCTAACCAAGTAGGTGAAAGACCTACACTTTGAAAACTAGAAGACACTGATGAGAGAAATTAAAGATGACACAAATAAATGGAAATCTACCCATGTTCATTAATATTGTCAAATATGGCCATCCTGGTGAAAGCAATTTACAGATTCAATTCAATCCCTATCAAAACACCAATGACATTTTTCAATAAACTAGAGCAAATAATACTAAACTTTATATGGAACCACAAAAGACCCCAAATAGCCAAAGCAATTTTGAGTAAGAAGAACAAAGCTGGGGGTATTATGCTCGCTGACTTCAAGCTGTACTACAAAGCTACAGTACTCAAAAACAGTACGGTACTGGAATAAGAACAGACCCTTAGATCAATGAAACACAACAGAGAGCCAAGATATAAACCCACACATATATGGTCAATTAATATATGATAAAGTAGCCATGAATATACAATGGGGAAAAGATAGACTTTTCAATATCTGGTGTTGGGAAAACCGGACAGCTACATGCAAGAGAATGAAACTGGATTACTCCTTAACACCATACAGGAAGGTAAACTCAAATGGATTAAAGACCTAAATATAAGACAAGAAACCATAAAACTCTTAGATGAAAACACAGGCAAAAATCTCTTGAGAATAAGCATGAGAGTTTTTTCTGTACACATCTCCTCGGGCAAGGGAAACAAAAGCAAAAATGAACTCATGGGACTACATCAAACTAAGAAGCTTCTGTACAGCAAAGGACACCATCAACAAAACAAAAATGCAACCTACAGTATAGTATATATTCATAAGTGAATTACCTGATAAGGGGTTCATATCCAAAATATATAAAGAGCTCACACCCAAAAAGCAAATAACACAATTAAAAAATGGGTGGAGGATATGAACAGACACTTCTCCAAAGAAGAAATTCAGATGGTCACAAGCACATGAAAAAATGCTCCACATTGCTAATCATCAGGGAAATGAAAATCAAAACCACAATGAGATATCACCTCATGCTAGTTAGAATGACCACTATCCGATTGAAAAGAAATAACAAGTATTGGCAAGGATGTCAGAGAAGGGAACC
>JAVSCE010016925.1:0-14747 GCA_032199065.1 Smutsia gigantea
AATAAAAATGAACAGATAATTGATGGCAAAAATGTATTTGACAAAATTCAACACACTTTCATGAAAAATACTCAACAAACTAGTAATCTAAGGAAACTACCTCAACAACCTCAAAATAAAGACCGTATGTGAATAGACCACAGTTAACATCATACTCAATGGTGAAAGACTTCAAAGCTTTCTTCTAGGTTCAGGAACAAGAAAAGGATGCCTGTTTTTACCACTTCTATCCTATATAGTACTGGAAATACTAACCAGAGCAAAAAAGCAAGAAAGGGAAATAAAAGGCAACCAAACTGGGAAGAAAGATGTAAAATCATATGTGTTTACAGATGACATGATCTTTTACATAGAAAGTATTGTGTTATTTTACCACAATTAAAAAAAAATTTCTTAATGATACATTCAGCAACTTGAATCTCAAAAAACATGATTCTATCTCAAAAAGTCACTCAAAAACTGAGTGAAAGAAGGCTTACATAAAAAATAAATACTATATACTTTCATTTATGAAGTTCTAAAAGAGGTTAAACTAATCTGTTGTGAAAAAAATCAGAAAAATATCTGGCATTGGGAGGTGGAGGGCTAGGGTTATGGGAAGGGATTGACTGGAAATTATCTAAAGGAATTTTATGGGGTGATGGTAATATTCTAGATCTTGATAGGGGTTGGGTTACACGTGTTACATTTTGTCTAAAGTCCTCAAGCATTATACTTAAGGTGTGTGCATTTAAATATGTAAATTTTATCTCTTAAACTAAAACATAAATATTAAAAGTTAATGATTTGTATTCTGAAAAGTAAGGTGTACTACCTGCAATTTATTTTGAAATGCATTCAAAATAAGATAGATTGGTAGATGGATAGGGGTTGAAATATGTGATAATGCAAATACAGCAATATATTAATTGAGGACTATAGATGGCTGGTATATAAATGCTTACTGCACAATTCTTAGAATTTTTTTCTCTGTTTGAAGACTTTCTAAACAAAATAGTGGAAAAAATATGGTCATTTCAGTCAAGTTCTACTGTACCCTGAGGTCCCACAGATGGGCCACTACTATGCCTTAAACAGACTTCTGCCACAGTACTTCTTAAATGTTATGGCTTTTGCTGTTTTACCTTGCTAAATTCTACACTTTAGTGGAAGTCCATTGAGGATTGAGGCTATGTCTTATACTCTGTATTCTTGATGTCTAGCACACTAGCACATGGTTGATATTTTAAATATATATTGAATAAATAACTCCTATGATAAATGATTAGTAAATGACTATGTATTTATTCCATTGACAAACATTCCATTGGTTCCTTTAACTGTCATTCACTGCATGATTGCTTGCCAAGAACTTTGTTATATTTATATACTTTATCTCCATTGCCTCACTTAAATTTAAAAACAACCTACAGTTTACATCTTACTAATTAAATTCTACAAGCAAAGCAACTGGGACTCTGGGAAGTTAAATAATTCACTCAAGATCAGTAAATGGTAGAGGTGGGTTTCAGTTCCTATCCGACTCCAAAATCCGTGTTCTGAATCACTTTAGACTACAAACTATATCTGAGCAGTAATTCATGTTTTCTGCTTCTTACATGTAATATATTGTGGTAGGCACTGTGGGGAAGTCAAGAGAAAAAAAGGTCCATGGACATGGAGGAAGACACAAATGTGTGGCAAATAAATGTGTATTTAGACAAGTTCTCTTACCACACATAATGCACATAAAATTGTTCTTGAAAGCTTCAGGGAAGTGTATAGGAGTGACTGAATTATGTCCTCTCCCACTACACACACACAAACACCCACATTAACACACACGTGGTTCCCAAATAACTACTTTCATCAGCCATGAAAAAAAAAAAAAGCAGCTCTCTCCCCTCTAGCTGTGAGTGAATTCTTTTGTAAATGATTGCTTTGCCTCAGGAGAGTGATTAATTGGTTTTCCATGGTCAAATACCTTCTTAGAGAAAAATCTGTCAAGAGAGGAGGATAGGGAAAGCAAAACCCTGTGTGTGCATCTTTTTTTAAGTAGTACTGAGTATTCTGAATGAAAAATTCTGCATGCATATGTGACAAACTTCTTATTCAGCTTATCCATCACAAAAAGGAATTTCAAAACTGGAATCTGGGCTGCTACCTTTTTGGGGTATCTACAAGAACAGTTTCTCTAATTATAATAAATTTTATGTTATAAACAAATTATAATAGCTAGAATTTATTGAGCATTTACTATAGGCCAGGCCCGATTTTACAGGTTTAACATGTTTTTACAACGTAACTGTCAGAACAATCTTATGAGGAAGGTACTATTACTATTAATCCATTGTACAAATGAGTATGTGTGGTGTCAGAAAGGTTAAGGGACCTGCCCAGTATCACAGAGGAGGGAAGTAGAGCCTGTACTCCACCTAGTTCTACCTGATTTTAGAGCTCATGTATTGTCTGATTTACTCTCATCCCACAAGAGGAAGGAAAGCAGAGGGTCATCCTAATACAACATTCAGCAATAGCAAGCAAACTACAACCAGGATAAACAGTTTCTTAGATTCCCCCCAATCTCTCTCCTCTATTGTCCCTCACACCCCGCAGTATACCCCACCTTCTGCTAGGTTAAGGACAAAGCAAGAAGACTGCCTGATGTCTGCAAGCCAGGAAGTGAGCTCTCACCAAAATTCAACCATGCTGGCGCCCTGATCTCAGACTCCGCAGTCACCTGAACTCTGTGAAATAAATGTTGTTTGAGCCGCCCAGTCTATGGCATTTTATTATAGCAGCCCAACCAAAGACAACTGTACTCCATTAAAATGTATTTATTCAGTCATTCTCCATTACAGGAGTTTACTTCAATAGGAAATATTTTATTCACCAAGGATATGCACTATAAAAAGCTGCAAAGGTCAAAAGGTACAAACTTCCAGTTACAAGATAATTAAGTACTAGGGATGTAAGGTCCAGGACAATAACCATAACTAACACTGCTGTATGATACATAGGAAAGTTGTTAAAAGTAAATCCTAAGAGTTCTTACTGTAAGGAGGAATTTTCCTTATTTTCTCTTTCTTTCCCTTTTCTTTTTATTGTATCTATATGGAACGATGGCTGTCAGCTGAACCTACTGTGGTAATCATTTCACAATATATGTAAATCAAGCCATCATGCTGTACACCTTAAAATTATACAATGATATATGTCAATTATTTTTCAATAAAACTGGGAAGGAATGACAACTTGCCATGTTACTCTTCTCAAAAAAAAAAAAAGCTGGAAAACCAGAAACAGTGAACACCACCAATTGCATCTTTGTTATATGTTCAGAATGTATAGGCCTCTTACTCTTAGTGCTTGTTTTCAGTTTAAAAATGAATATACCTATAACCCAAAACAATCTTGAAAAAGAATTGGAGGACTCATACTTCACAACTTTAAAACCCCTGCAAAACTGCATAATCAAGACATTGTTTTGCTGGTAAAGGGTAAACATACAGACCAATGTAACAGAATTGAGTCCAGAAATAAACCTACGCATCCATGATCAATAGATTTTTCAATGAGGGTGCCAAGACCATTCAATGGAGGGATGAATAGTTTTTTTTAACAAATGGTGCTCAGACAACTGGTTATCTCATGCAAAAGAATGGCATTAGAACCCTACCTCATACCCTACAAAAAATTAACTTAAAATGTATCATAAACTTATATGTACAAGGTAAAACTATACAATTCCTAGAAGGAATCAAAGGATTAAATCTTCATGACTTTGGGTTATGCAATGGTTTTAGTATACAACACCAAAAAGTTTAAGTGACAAAAGAAAAATTAGATAAATTGGACTTCATCAAAACTAAAACATTGTGCTTCAAAAGACATCAAGAATATGAAAAGACAAAAAATGGTAGACAATATTTGCAAATCAAATTTCTAATAAGGGACTTTTATCCAAAACATATAAAGAATTCTTACTACTTAACAATAACAAAGACAATGCATGCTAAAAAATGAAAAAGTATCTGAACAGGCATGCCTCCAAAAAAGACATAAAAATGGCCAATAAATGTATGAAAAGATGTTCAACATCATTAGTCATCAGGAAAATTCAAATAAAAACTATATTGAGATACCACTTCACGACCTCTAGAATGGCTAGAACCAAGAAGACAAATAATAAGTGTTACGACAAAGATACGGAGAAATGGATCATTCATATGTTGCTGGTGAGAATGTAAAATGGTGCAGTAGCTTTAAAAAGATGTTTGGTGCTTGCTGAAAATGTTTAACATAGAGCTACCATATGACCCAGCAATCCCACTCCTAGGTATATACCCAAGAGGAATGAAAACATATGTACAAAAACTTATATAAAAATGTTCATCACAGCATTAATAATGACCAAAAAGTGGTAATACTCCAAATGTCTTTCAATTGATAAATGGATGAATAAAATGTGACTGACATATCCACACAAAGGAATATTATTCATCGGTAAAAAGGAAATGAAGTACTGATACATGGTCCAACATGGATTAACCTTGAAAACATGCTAACTGAAAGAAGTTAGTGACAAAGCACCACATATAATATTTATACAAAATGTCCAGGATAGGTAACTCCAGAGGATGGGGTTTGGTGGGTGATGGCTTAGGAGTATAGATTTTATTTGGTGGTAGTGAAAATGTTCCAGGAATAAACTATGGTGATAGTTGCACAATTCTGTGAATATACTAAAAACCACTGAACTGTACTCTTGAAATAGGTGAATTTAATGGTATATGTAATATATCTCAAAGCTGTGGGGAAAAAATGAATAAAAGTGAAAATACCTTAAAGTTTTCTTTACTTCTCATTTTTGTTGGTCACTTCATCTTTAAATAAATTAGATATAAGCTCAATTTTTTAAAAATCTTATATTGCCCGTCACATTTAATTGGCTAACCTTATCACAACAAAGCATAGTATAAGTGAGTATGAAGTGACATGCTAATTTTTAGGGAAAAGAAAAACTGTGGTTTTTCCAAACATGATAATACTTTATTCATTTAACAAAATTAAATGGGATACATCTTCAAATGAAGGAAGTATATTTTAATTTATATTGAATATAGTTGACTGAAAATGAAAAATTCCTGGAAGTAATATTACAGAGGCTGCATTTGTAATACCCTTTGAAAACTATAGCCTTTGAAAACCTTAAAACTTTTCTTTTAGGAGGAGTAAGTTATGTCTAGCCATGTACACCACAACCTAATTAAGATAGCCTTAATAGTAGAAGTCCTCCTTCTCTTCCTCCTTCCCTTCTTCCTCTTCCAACTGCACTTGTGGAGAGCTTCCTATGTTCTTTAAAGACATCTCATCACCTCCTTCTGCAACTGCCCATGAGGTCAGTACTAATCATTATAATCATTTTAGTGCTGAGGTACAATTCACCTCATTGCCTAAGTTCACAACTAATAAGTGATGACATATATAATCAATCCCAGGCTAACCGACTTCAAAATGAATATTTTTATTCCCTGCCTTTCCTATATGGGGAAGCAATGCATTTTGGCAAAGTTATCAGCACTACTTAATTAAAAAGGTGTGCACTGATTATTTTAGCTGTAGAAAAAGAATCTGATAAAATCCATTCAAATTTAGTAACTTATGCAGGTCCAAGAGCCTTCTTGCTCTCTCCTGTACTTAGCACTTTTGCCTCAATTTTACTAATTTTGACTAATTTTTTCACATGCATGGAGAATCTCTCCTTCCCTCACCCAGCAAACCACATTCTTTTTTTTTCCATTTTGTAGTTCAACCTTCTCCAAAGAGATTTTGCCAAACAGATCATCTCATTCTGCAAGCACTACTCTAAACCCACATATTTACCCAGAGTTTGAATTTACTAAATAGTCTAGTCTAGTGGTTACGAAGCTGGGCTCCAGAGCTCAGCCACCTGGACGTGAATCTTCATTGTCATGATCAGTGACTTTGAAGCCTCTGAATGAGTTCCTAAAACTTTATCCGCGGGGTCTCTCATCTGTAAAACAGCTTAACAGTAGCAGTTACATCATTGGTTTGGATGTTGTGGTGACCAAAAGAGGTATTCACGTAAAGCATGCAACCCAGTGCTGGCATATTGTTAAGGGTTCGTTAAAGTTTAGCTGTTATTAGCTTCTTCAAAAGAGGTACTTTGTCCCCCTATATTCTGGATCTTTCCATCCCCTTGGGCTTCTGTCCTTCAACCTTCCAGGAACTGTTCAGCCCAATGTAAATGTAGCAGCAACTGAAGGAGAATGAAGGATCATCTTTTCCCCGTGTTGAAGAAAGGACACTAGAAACATTCACTGACGCTTGATGAAGAGGACACTGACCATCCCCACAGAGATTTCCATTAAGCAAATGTGTTATCCTGCAGCTACTGCTTTCAAGACAAAGAGTGGTAGACTCTTCAGTAAGTACAGGGCATTAACTAGATAATAAAGAAAACAATAGGGAGGATTCCCTAGTCAAATTTTCTCCTGACCCTTACAATTTTCCTGTGGTTGAGGTAATTGAATTTCTCTTGATTCCAGAGTAAAATATATTTTAAAGTACCATGTCCCCTCCCACACATGGGGAACATTATCTAGTGTAGACTGATGAACCTTCCTGCACTTTTGATAGATTCCCCAGTCAGCAGAAGTAATGTTAATGAAACCTGAAGAGTCAACATTAATTAGAGTTAATGAAAATTTAAAACTCTCTTCTAATTACTATGTGTGTCTGACATTTTGCCCTCACTGAAATATACAAAAAAACTCATTAATGAGTTTAATGCTGCACTTTTCTTTTATTACATTCTTGAAATGGACTTAGCAAAGATTGCCAACAAGTCTAAATCAAAGATTCTCTTGAGAGCAGTTTTCAACATGGCATCCCTACCTGGGTTGCATACATTTCCACCTGAGTAATGCCCATTGAAGACTGGGGACACATGGTATGGTAGGACAGCTATGGCCTACACAGTCACTCTGTCTATGTACTAGAGAGAAGTCCCTACCTATCTCATACACAATTATTATCATCCTTTCCTTCATTCCCATTTATAATCTGCAAGACAGAAACTGGACATATACAAAAATGTACTTTTTAAAAAACGTATTTGTCTAAAGAAATTCAGTATTCTGCTGAGTGAAGAAGAGTAAAAGGATTTTCTCTAGTTTTTTCCTATCTTAAGTATAGGATATAGATGCCAGTATTATTTCTGTCATGGTTAAGACAATTCCACCTTAAACCCACAGAAGATACTGAGCAAGGTATCCGCCAGTAGGGTTAATGATTCCATGAGCACATGTTTCTATTATTAAAAGAGCTATGAGTATATTCAGTTAAGAACCTCAAGAACAATTCTTTAAATACAATCTAAGCACTGATTCCCTTTGGGCCAGCCCTCACTGTACATATATTCTGCTTATAAAAGTATATTTTAGCAACCAAGAAACAACTATTTTACCTTCTTTATCTTGTTTTTATCATCTTATCTATTCTCTTCTTTGTGTATATCTGAAATTCATTGGAATTTTCATCCCCAATTGTTTTTTTCTGACCTTTTGTTTTTGGTGTTGTTCATTTACATTTATCCCTAATTTCTCCTAAGCACATTTCTATTGTTATAATCTAATCCTACTGTTCATCCTTAATGGTTTCAAATAAAAACATTTCCAGACAGGTAAAAAGAAACTTTTCAAAAGACTACTGCAATAGGGAGAATGCACCAACCTTAGGATTTGCAAGTGTCTCAAAATCAAACAGAAAAAGGCTTCTCAGTGACAGGGAAAGGCAATCAGGACTAACAGGAATTGGGAGAAAATTAGTCAAAGGAGTCAGAGTGAACGGATAGCATGTTTCGGTGGTCTGACAGGAAATGTTTCCCACTCAAGTTAGGTCATTTCAGTTCTATGGATGTTCTGTGTATTAGTCAGGTTCTCCAAAGAAACAAAACCAATGGGATGTGTATTTATACACACATTTATTTTAACAAATTGCCTCATGTGATGGTAGAGGCTTTGGTAAGCCTAAAATCTTCAAGGTAGGCCAGGCAGGATGGAGACCCAGGGAAGAGTTGCAGTTTGAGTCCAAAGGCAATCTTCTGGCAGAATTCCTTCTTGCCTGGGGGAGATTAGCCCTTGTTCTATTAAGGCTTCAACATACTGGATGAGGCCCACTCACATTATGAAAAATAATCTGCTTCACTCAGTCTATGAACTTAAATGTTAATCTAATCCAGAATATACCTTCCCAGAAACACCCAGAGTACTGTTTAATCAAATATCTGGATATCATTGCCCACCCAAGTTGACACAAAATCAAGCTTCACATTCTGTTAAGGGGTATGTTCTGCATTTTAGTGTTTCCTCAAATTTGGGGGAAACCAAAGTCCAGAAGCCCAAGAAGAGGAAAGGGGCCAGATTAAAATTTCAGTCAAGATAAAGCAGAGGGTAAGATTCTAAACACAACTATGAGCACTTGGAAGCTGGTGTTCTTTCAAACTTCAGTTTCCTCAGTACACTTGTCAGATTCAAAACAAACTAAGTCCTTGAAAAGACCATATGTTTACTATCAGAATTAACACTTTTAGCTTTGTCTCCTGACATAGTAAATGAGCCAAGAGCATTGGAAGCCTTCACTGAGAAACAATTTTGAAAGGAAGGTATTCAGTAGGTTAAGTAAAGAAATTTAAATTTAAAGTAGATGCTTCAAAAATTCAATCAGTAAAAGGATTAAAGAGTTTTGAAAATCCAATAAACTAGTAGGGACATCAGATAATATATTTCATTAAGGATCAGGAGTGCTTATACACTCAAGGGCACCAGCAGGAGGAGAGGATTCACAGTGGGGAGGGAGTGAAAGCACAGGCCCAACAAATAACCAGCTGTGGTGATCTGTGCCAGGGGCACTAACACACTTCGTGCGGTGTATCGGAGACTGGAGAGACAGAGGTGCAGGATCCAAGATGGCAGGTCCACTCAGCCGGCTCCCTGGAACAAAAGAAAAGTGCGCGCTTGTTTTAGGGGTCTTAAAGAGACAGGGGCACAACGAAGGAACAGGATCGTTCCAGCACACTCAGCCAAGCAGGATGGGAGTCCTGGGGAATTTCAGAACACTTGGACTGCGGCTGGGAAAAGCAGTCACACCGAGACTTTCCACAGAAATCAGCAGCTTCCCATTCGTTCTGTCCCCGGCCAGAGTCACAAAGGGACCGTGGGAGTGGCATGGCCCAGCAGAGTGGCCGCGGCTGCAGAATAGTGGAGCAGCAACACCACCTACAGCATCCTCACAGAAACTAAACCCAGCGGGCATTTTTTGTTTTTTGTTTTCTTTTTTTCTCTTTTTTCCCTTTCTTCTTTTTTAATTTTCTGACCCCTTCTATTGCCATGAAAACACAGAGGAATATGGTACAAACAAAGCTTACCCAGACAACCCCAGAGACGGAGCCTGAAGAGATGGACATGCACAATCTCCTGAAAAAGAATTCAGAATAAAAGTCATAACCATACTGATGGATATACAGAGAAATATGCAAGAGCTAAGGGAGGAAGTGAGGAAAGTCAGGAAAGACAATGCAGAGATGAGAAAAGCAATCGACAGGCTTAGCAGCAGACTGGATGAGATGCAAGAGACTGTTAATGGAATAGAAATCAGAGAAGCTGATGCAGAGAGAGATAAAAGGATCTCTAGGAATGAAAGAATATTAAGAGAACTGTGTGACCAATCCATATGGAACAAAATTCACATTATAGGAGTACCAGAGGAAGAAGAGAGAGAAAAAGGGATAAAAAGTGTCTTTGAAGAAATAATTGCTGAAAACTTCCCCAAGCTAGGGAAGGAAATACTCTTTCAGATCATGGAAGCCCACAGACCTCCCAAAACAAGGGACCCAAAGAAGACAACACCAAGACACACAATATTTAAAATGGCAAAGATCAAAGATAAAGACAGAGTATTAAAGGCAGATAGAGAGAAAAAAAATATCACCTACAAAGGAAAATTCATCAGACAATTATCAGACTTCTCAGCAGGAACCTTACAGGCCAGAAGAGAATTGTATGATATATTTAACGTAAAGAAACAGAAGGGCCTCGAAACAAGAATATTGTATCCAGCACGATTATCATTTAAATATGAGGGAGGGATTAAACAATTTCCAGATAAGTGAAAGCTGAGGGAATTTGCCTTCCTTAAACCACCTCTTCAGGATATATTAAAGAGACTACTCTTAATGGAAACACTCCTAAAGCTAAAAAGAGGTCACCAGAGAAAATAAAATCATAGCAAAGAAAGCAGACCATCCAAATACTAACTAAATGCAAAGAATAAAACACCTAGTATATAAAGAATGGAGGAGGAAGAATAAGAAGGGAGAGAAATAAAGAATCATCAGACTGTTTGCAATAACTTAACAAGAAAGTTAAGTTAGACTGTTAGATAGTTTTGAAGCTACCTTTGAACCTTTGGTAACCACGAATCTAAAGCCAGCAATGGCAATAAGCACATATCTATCAATAATCACCCTAAATGTAAATGGACTGAATGCACCAATCAAAAGACACAGACTTACTGAATGGATGAAAAAGCAAGACCCATCTATATGCTGCTTACAAGAGACTCACCTCAAACCCAAAGATATACACAGACTAATGGTGAAGGGATGGAAAAAGATATTTCATGCAAACAACAAGGAGAAAAAAGCAGGTGTTGCAGTACTTGTATCAAACAAAATAGACTTCAAAACAAATATAGTAGCAAGAGATAAAGAAGGACATTACATAATGATAAAGCAGACAGTCCAACAAGAGGATATAACCATTTTAAATATATATGCACCCAACACAGGAGTGCCAGCATATGTGAAACAAATACTAACAGAATTAAAGGAGGAAACAGAAAGCAATGGAGTCATTTTAGGAGACCTCAACACACCACTCCCTCCAAAGGACAGGTCAACCAGACACAAAATAAGTAAAGACACAGAGGCACTGAACAACACACTAGAACAGATGGACCTAACAGACATCTACAGAACTCTACACCCAAAAGCAATAGGATACACATTCTTCTCAAGTGCACATGGGATATTTTCCAGAATAGACCATATACTAGGCCACAAAAAGAACCTCAGCAAATTCATAAATATTGAAATTCTATCAAACAACTTCTCAGATCACAAAGGTATAAAATTAGAAATAAATTTTAGAAAGAAAACAAAAAGGCTCACAATTACACGGAGACTTAACAACATTCTCCTAAATAATCAATGGGTCAACAACCAAATCAAAACAGAAATCAAAGAATATATGGAGACTAAAGACAACAACAACACAAAGCCACAACTTCTGTGGGACGCAGCAAAGGCAGTTCTAAGAGGAAAGTATATTGCAATCCAGGCCTATTTAAAGAAGGAAGAACATTCCCAAATGAATAGTCTAAAGACACAATTACTGAAAGTGGAAAAAGAAGAACAAAGGAGGCCCAAAGTCACCAGAAGGAGGGACATAATAAAGATCAGAGAAGAAATGAATAAAATTGAGAAGAATAAAACAACAGAAAAAAATCAATAAAACCAAGAGCTGGTTCTTTGAAAAAATAAACAAAATAGATAAACCCCTAGCCAGACTCATTAAGAGAAAAAGAATATACACACACAAACAGAATCAGAAATGAGAAAGGAAAAATAATGACAGACCCCATAGTAATAGAAAGAATTATAAGAGAATATTATGAGAATCTGTATGCTAACAAGCTGGAAAACCTAGAAGAAATGGACAACTTTTTAGAAAAATACAACCTTCCAAGACTGGCCAGGCAAGAAACAGGAAACATAAACAGACCAATCACCAGCAATAAAATTGAATCGGTAATCAAAAAACTACACAAGAACAAAACCCCTGGGCCAGGTGGAGTCACCTCTGAATTTTAACAGCTATATATAGAAGAAATAATACCCATTCTCCTTAAAGTCTTCCAAAAAATGGAAGAGGAGGGAATACTTCCAAACTCATTCTATGAAGGCAGCATCACTCTAATACCAAAACCTGGCAAAGACCTCACCAAAAAAGAAAATTACAGACCAATATCCCTGATGAACATAGATGCAAAAGTACTCAACAAAATATTAGCAAACCGAATTCAAAAATACATCAAGAGGATCATACATACACCATGATCAAGTGGAATTCATCTCAGGTATGCAAGGATGGCACAACATTCGAAATCCATCAACATCATCCACCACATCAACAAAAAGAAGAACAAAAACCACATGATCATCTCCATAGATGCTGAAAAAGCATTTGACAAAATTCAACATCCATTCATGATAAAAACTTTCAACAAAATGGGTATAGAGAGCAAGTACCTCAACACTATGAAGGCCATATAAGACAAACCAACAGCAAACATCATACTTAACAGTGAGAAGCTGAGAGATTTTCCTTTAATAGTGCGAACAAGACAGGGATGCCCGCTCTCTCCACTTGAATCTTTGGTAACCACGAGTCTAAAGCCAGCAATGGCAATAAGTACACATCTATCGATAATCACCCTAAATGTAAACAGACTGAATGCACCAATCAACAGACACAGACTTACTGAATGGATAAAAAAGCAAGACCCATCTATATGTTATTCAACATAGTACTGGAGGTCCTACACATGGCAATCAGACAAAACAAAGAAACATGGCATCCAGATTGGTAAAGAAGTCAAATTGTCACTATTTGCAGATGGCATGATATTGTACATAAAAAACCCTAAAGACCCCACTCCAGAACTATTAGAGCTAATATCTGAATTCAGCAAAGTTGCAGGATACAAAATTAACACACAGAAATCTGCTACTTTCCTATACACTAAGGATGAGCTAACAGAAAGAGAAATCAGGAAAAATATTCCATTCACAATTGCATAAAAAAAAAACAACCTAGGAATAAACCTAATGAAGGAAGTGAAAGACCTATACCCTGAAAACTACAAGACACTCATAAGAGAAATTAAAGAGGACACTAAGAAATGGAAATGCATCCCATGCTCTTGGCTAGGAAGAATAAATATTGTCAAAATGGCTATACTACCAAAAGCAATCTACAGATTCAATGCAATCCCTATCAAAATACCAACAACTTTCTTCAATGAACTGGAACAAATAATTCTAAAATTCATATGGAACCACAAAAGACCCCAAATAGCCAAAGCAATCCTGAGACGGAGGAATAAAACAGGGGGAATTATACGCCCTGACTTCAAGCTCTACTACAAAGCCACAGTAATCAAGACAATTTGGTATTGGCACAAAAACAGACCCACAGACCAGTGGAACAGAACAGAAAATCCAAACATTAACCCAAACATATATGGTCAATTAATATATGATAAAGGAGCCTTGGATATACAATGGGGAGATGACAGCCTCTTCAACAGCTGGTGTTGTCAAAACTGGATAGCTACATGTAAGAGAATGAAACTGGACTACTGTCTAACCCCATACACAAAAGTAAACTCAAAATGAATGAAAGACCTGAATGTAACCCATGAAACCATAAAACTCTTAGAAAAAAACATAGGCAAAAATCTCTTGGACATAAATATGAGCAAATTCTTCATGGAGCATATCTCCCTGGGCAAGGGAAACAAAAGCAAAAATGAACAAGTGGGACTATATCAAGCTGAAAAGCTTCTGTACAGCAAAGGACAACAACAGTAGAACAAAAAGACATCCTACAGTATGGGAGAATATATTCATAAATGATATATCCGATAAGGGGTTGACATCCAAAATATATAAGGAACTCATGCACCTCAACGAACAAAAAGCAAATAGTCCAATTAAGAAATGGGCAGAGGACATGAACAGAAACTTCTCCAAAGAAGAAACTCAGATGGCCAAGAGGCACATGAAAAGATGCTCCACATCGTTTATCATCAGAGAAATGCAAATTAAAACCACAATGAGATATCACCTCACACCAGTGAGGAGAGCCAACATCGAAAACACAAACAACAACAAATGTTGGTGGGGATGTGGAGAAAGGCAAACCCTCCTACACTACTGGTGGGAATGTAAATTAGTTCAACCATTGTGGAAAGCAGTATGGAGTTTTCTCAAAAAAGTCAAAATATATAAAGAGCTTACATGCCTCAATACCCAAAAACAAATAACCCTATTAAAAAATGGGCAGAGGATATGTAGAGACAGTTCTCCAAAGAAGAAATTCAGATGGCCAACAGGCACATGAAAAGATGCTCCACATTGGTAATCATCAGAGAAATGCAGATTAAAACCACAATGACATATCACCTCACACCAGTGAGGATGGAAAACATCCAAAACACAAACAACAACAAATGTTGGCAAGGATGTGGAGAAAAGGGAACCCTCCTACCCTGCTGGTGGGAATGCAAATTAGTTCAACCATTGTGGAAAGCAGTGTGGAGGTTCCTCAAAAGACTCAAAATAGAAATACCATTTGACCCAGGAATTTCACTCCTAGGAGTTTCCCCTAAGAATGCAGCATCCCAGTTTCAAAAAGAGAGATGCACCCCTATGTTTGTTGCAGCACTACTTACAATAGTCAAGAAATGGAAGCAACCTAAGCGTCCATCAGTAGATGAATGGATAAAGAAGAGGTGGTACATATACACAATGGAATATTATTCAGCCATAAGAAGAAAACAAATCCTACCATTTGCAACAACATGGATGGAGCTAGAGGGTATTATGCTCAGTGAAATAA